>PISX010002180.1:0-168945 GCA_004024625.1 Mellivora capensis | reverse complement strand
TGGGGGGAGGGGGTTGGGAAAGGTGGGTGGGGTAATGGACATTGGGGAGGGTATGTGCTATGGTTAGTGCTGTGAAGTGTGTAAACCTGGCGATTCACAGACATGTACCCCTGGGGATAAAAATTTGTTTATAAAAAATAAAAATTAAATCAGCCAAAAAAAAAAAAAGATAGCTGGGAATAAACCTAATCAAAGAGGTAAAGGATCTGTACTTGAGGAACTACAGAACACTCATGAAAGAAATTGAAGAAGACACAAAAAGATAGAAGAGCATTCCATGCTCATGGATTGGAAGAATAAACATTGTTAAAATGTCTATACTGCCTAGAGCAAACTATACTTTCAGTGCCATCCTGATCAAAACTCCACTGGCATTTTTCAAAGATCTGGAACAAACAATCTTAAAATTTGTATGGAATCAGAAGAGACCCCGAATTGCTAAGGAAATGTTGAAAAAGAAGAACAAAACTGGGGCATCATGTTTTCTGATTTCAAGCTCTACTACAAAACTATGATCACCAAGAGAGCATGGTACTGGTGCAAAAACAGATGCACAGACCAGTGGAATAGAGTAGAGAACCCAGATATGGACACTCAACTCTATGGTCAAATAATCTTCGACAAAGCAGGAAAAAGTATACAGTCGAAAAAAGACAGTCTCTTCAATAAATGGTGCTGGGAACGCTGGACAGCTATGTGTAGAAGAATGAAACTCGACCATTCTCTTACACCATACACAAAGATAAACTTGAAATGGATAAAAGACCTCAACGTGAGGTAGGAATCTATCAAAATTCTAGAGGAAAACAGAGGCAGTAACCTCTTCGACATCAGCCGCAGCGATTTCTTTAAAGATATGTCTCCAAAGGCAAAGGAAACAAAAGTGAAAATGAGCTTTTGGGACTTCATCAAGATCAAAAGCTTCTGCATGGCAAAGGAAACAGTCAACAAAACAAAGACACAACTCACGGATGGGAGAAGATACTAGCAAATGACACTACAGACAAAGGACTGATATCAAAGATCTATAAAGAACTCCTCAAACTCAACACACACAAAACAGATAATCACGTCAAAAAATGGGCAGAAGACATGAATAGACACTTCTCCAAAGAAGACATACAAATTCCTAACAGACACATGAAAAAATGTTCATCATCACTAGCCATCAGGGAAATTCAAATCCAAACCACATTGAGATACCACCTTACAGCAGTTAGAATGGCCAAAATCAACAAGACAGTAAACAACAAGTGTTGGACAGGATGTGGAGAAAGGGGAACGCTCTTATACTGTTGGTGGGAAAGCAAGTTGGTGCAGCCACTTTGGCAAACAGTGTGGAGATCCCTTAAGAAATTAAAAATAGAGCTTTCCTATACCTTGCAATTGCACTACTGGTATTTACCCCAAAGATACAGATGTAGTGAAAAGAAGGGCCATCTGTACCCCAATGTTCATAGCAGCAATGGCCACAGTCGCCAAACTGTGGAAAGAACCAAGATGCCCTTCAATGGACAAATGAATAAAGAAGATATGGTCCATATATACAATGGAGTATTATGCCTCCATCAGAAAGGATGAATACCCAACTTTTGTATCAGCATGGATGGGACTGGAGGAGATTATGCTGAGTGAAATAAGTCAAGCAGAGAGAGTCAATTATCATATGGTTTCACTTATTTGTGGAGCATAAGGAATAACACGGAGGACACGGGGAGATGGAGAGGAGAAGTGAGATGGGGGAAATCAGAGGGGGAGACGAGCCATGAGAGACTGTGGACTCTGAGGAACAAACTGAGGGTTTTGGAGGGGAGCAGAGGGGGGTTTGGGTGAGCCTGATGGTGCATATTATGGAGGGCACTTATTGCATGGAGCACTGGGTGTGGTGCATAAACAATGAATTTTGGAACACTGAAAAAAAATAAAATAAAATGGAAAAAAAAGGTGTTTGGACATATTCATGTATTTTGATTTCCATACTATTTTTATTTTCAAAGATAATATGGTTTAAAGATTGGGTCTTTGAGTCTAAGTAGTTTTATATATCACCTCCACCATTTCCTAGAAATGAAACCTCTGTACTCCGACTTTTCTCATCTTTAAAATGGAATAATAATAGTAACTACCTTGCTTCCTAGTCTACTGTTTTTCAGACTAGCTGAATTTATACATGAGAAGAGTTTAGAAGTGCCCAGCATATATAAAATACTTGTGACAGACAGGATAATGGCACCCAAAGACGTCTATGTCCTGCTCCCAGGAACCTATAAACATCACCTTGTATTACCGTATATGGCAAAAGGGGCTTTGGAGATAGGATTAAATTAAGCATTTTCAGATAGGGGTATTATCCTAAATTATCCATGTGGGCCCAGTGTAACCATAATGGTTGTTATAAGTGAAAGAGGGAGGCAGGAGAGTTAGAGCCAGAGAAGGAGATGTGACCAGAGGAGCAGGGGTTGTAGTGCTCTGTGGTTGTGACATCAACAATTCAGACACCATCTAGAAGCTGGAAAAGGCAAGAAAATCGGTTCTCTCTTAGAGCCTTCAGAAGGAGGCTCACGAGGCTAGAATCTAGCAGTTGACTCACTAGGCCAAAATAGTCTAGTGAGATCCACTGTGGACTTCTGACCTCCAGAACTATAAGATAATAAATTTGGGTTGCATTAAACCATGGAATTTGTGGTAATCTGTTAGAACAACAAGAGGAAACTAATACAGTATTCAATAAATGATCCTATTGTTATTCTTCACAACAACAGATAATTGAGAAAGGCCAAGCTGGGTAAGAGTAATACACAGAATTAAATCAGAACAGATTACAAAGTACAGAGTTTTTGTTTGTTTGTTTGTTTTTTCATTTTATTTTATTTCTTTTCAGTATTCAGTGTTTTCAGAATTCATTGTTTAGTACAGACTTTTAACTACCCTTTTCTCTAAACATTGCTGCCTCATATCATGGCAGAAATGATGATAAAAATTTTAATAAATATTCCAGTTTTCCTCCTTTACTTTTGAAAAGATGTGTTTTCAAATTTTGAAAAAATAGATGAGAATGTAAAATTCTCTCAATTTCCACTTTTAAGCAGAGAATAGCCATTAGTGATCTTGTGGTTATGTTGTTTGAATATTTTCCCCTTCTTGCTAAGAACCTTCTCGTTCCCACGAGAACCCAGAGGTACCCAAGTCACATGGTGTTCTTCCTGTAATATTTTGTCCTGTACAAACAATAGGATGCCAATTATCCAGCCTTAACATGACAAACAATAAGTTACTATGACGATTTTATTTTTGGTGAACTGATCCTATGAAATTAGAAGTTTGGAAAGAACCACATGCCTAAAATTCATCTTGTTTATCTCCTTTTCAAGAGGGTTTGTCTCCACACTGTTGTAGGCACCCAAGAAATAATTTTTTTAAAGGCAATGATATAATCTCCTTCAGAAAATTTTGTTTTCTTTCCAGTCTCTCTACTTTTATATACTCATATAAATTATTTTTTACACAGACTAGTCCTAACCTGCATGGTGCTAGGGACTTAAATATAATTACTTCGTTACATCTTAAGACAGTTTCCTTTTTCTTAGTTCTGAAAGAAGAAAAAAACATTGTCATCTTTTCTCCTTGTTCTATGGTAGTTTCATATACTGTGCTAGAGGATATATGGCAGTTACAGGAAATGGCAGGCAGTTGATGGAAATTTTTGCTTCCCTGTCTGGTACATAAGTTGAAGGATTTAAGGTAATCTTTAATTTAAGGTTTTTCTTCATTTTTTTTTCAGTTAAGAACTGTGACTCACCTGGATGATATTTCCATTATATATATACACACACACATATATGTACATATGCACAAACATATATGTATCCATATATGAACATATGTATATGTTCTAATAATGATTCTGTTTCCTTAAAAATGGTTCAGGCTAAAGAGCTGTGGCCTGGGAAGCTATCAATGACAAGAAAGATTATTTCAAAAGGGCTCAGGAGCCAATTAAATAGGCTTCCATTAATTGGAGCATCATAATGGGTTATAAATAAAATGAGCTAGACACATCAAATGCTTTTAAATCCATTAATTCATAATGATGCTTATAAATGTTGAAGGATGCAAACCAACTTAGTATTTTGGAACTTGTAAATAAACAAAAAGAATCATTTATTTGTCTTTTCTCTGTGAACTGTATCTCAAGGTAGCCTTATACAGATGATAGGAATCTTTATAGCAATATTCTAGTTAATAAGTGGTGAATAAATGACAAAATTAGAATATCACCATTTTGCAGCCCCTAATGAAATAATGGATCTAGGCAGTGTCCACTTATGGCTGCTAACATCACAAAGTGAAAGATAATTCATCATTATGTACTTCCTAATGGAAGTACATATCACCACCCATGAAATATGAAATAGCCTTGCCAAAGAAATTAAACCTGAACTCCACGAAATACCCAGATCTAACACCAATACACAGCAATACAGAGGACAGAGGAAAAAACATAATATACCATTGGAAAACAAAGGCAAAATTCAGACTAAAGAAAGCTGAAGGACTAAGAACCTGGTTTTATTAAAAAATTTGTAAGGAAAAGAAAAAAAAATTAAAATAAAACCCATAGTTTTAAACCTATAGTTTATAAGATACTTAAGGAATATATCAACCAAGGAAACTATATGGACTTTATTTCAATCCCATTTAAAACAAATTATTTTGAAAAGAGCCACAAAACAGTTATAAGACAAAGAAATCTGAATACAACTGGATATTAATTTTAGTTACTGTATTTTTCAGTTCTAGAATATATGATCTTTTTTCTAAGGAAACAGATTCTAGGTCTCCATTAAATTTTCTATTTTGTTGTATATTTTTGTGAACATATTAATCATAGTTATCTTTAAAGACTGTTTCTGGTAATTCCAACATTTGAAACACCTGTGAGCTTTTTTCTTTTCCTTTTAGCTTTGGTCATGTTTCTGGGCTTACCTGGTAATTCTGGTTGACTGTCCAACATTGTGTATGAGAAATTCTTGCTGGATTTTCTTTAGAGAGGAGACACTTTATCAAACTCTGACTAAAGATGGACAGATAACCTCATATTGATCAGTTTGCTTCTGGTTTACCTCATGCTAGGTTGTAGCCCTCTGGGGTTCTGATTGAGAGCCTGGAGAATTTGTCATGATCTGGTAAGGCCCTAGGTTTCTTTTTTCTTTATTCCTTTCCTCTCCTCTCCTGTCCTCTCCTCTCCTCCCCTCCCCTCCCTTCCCCTTCTCTCCCTTCCCCTCTTCTCTTCTCCTTTCTTTTTCCTTCTCTTTTCCCTTTCCTTTCCTTTCCCTTCCCTTCCCTTCCCTTCCCTTTTCTCTTCTCCTCTCTTCTCTTCTCCTCTCTTCTCTTCTCTTCTCTTCTCTTCTCTTCTCTTCTCTTCTCTTCTTTTCTTTTCTTTTCTTTGTCTCCCTTGCATTGTAAGAATGCTGAAAGCTCTGCTCAGCTCTTCAGCAGTGTTTTACTTGGGTTCTTGGCTTCTTGCCTTGCACATCTAGAGATGTGGCAACCACCTCATGAAGGGATCAGCAAAGAGGGTTGGACTCATTTTCTTGCGATCCCTTTACTCAAGGTTCTTAGTTTCTCAAGTCCTGGTTGTTGTTTTTTTTTTCCTCCAGGTCTGGACTCTAGCTTTTCTCTTTCCTGGGCTGTGAGATGCCAGTCTCTGCTGGCTTCTCTGCCTCTTTACAGAGTTCTTCTACTTTGTTTCTCAGTATTTCACTTTTGGAGCTGAAGAACTGGCATATGCTGCAAGAGAAATGGGAGCATGAGGAATATTAAGCTTCTTTCCCCCTTGGGCCTGCCTGCCCAAGTCCTGCCTGTCCCCGGATTTCAGGACGACTTCAAGTATCAGAGATACAGCTCATCCATTGTTGATAGTCTTTGGAGAACTGCATGGTTCTGTCACAAGCTACTCTATTGCAACCACAAGCAGAGGTTCTCTCTGACAGGATGTTTGATGGGAACAGGGAGTTATTCATGATTATTTTAAGACTGTAATGGTATTGTGATCATGTATATTGAAAAGGTGACTTTTAAAGATAAAAAATGAAATATTTGAAATACTTATAATGTTTGCTTCAAAATAATGAGGGGAAGGAAAGTGGGTGAGGGATATAGATGAAACAAGATGTGCCCTGAGTTCATAATTGTTGAAGCTGCCTGATGGACACATGGAAATGAGTTATAGTATTCTTTTTACTTTTGGAAATACAAAGTATACTAAATAATTATCATGTAGTCTTTTTTTTAAACTTTCTTTAAAAAAGATTTTATTTATTCATTTGAGAGAGAGGAAGTGAGAGAGAGAGCATGAGAGGGGAGAAGGTCAGAGGGAGAAGAAGACTCCCCATGGAGCTTGGGACCCCGATGTGGGACTTAATCCCGGGACTCCGGGATCATGATCTGAGCTGAAGGCAGTTGCTAAACCAACTGAGCCACCCAGGCTTCCTAACATGTAGTCTTTATACTCTTGATTTTCTTTCAACAGGTGTGAAATTATCCTTTGAGAAACAGAGTAAGTAAAGCAATTTTTATTAAAAAACAACTCTATATTGAAAATAAAGAAATATACCATCGTAAATATAGAGGCACAACTACTACATTACCTGTTAGCTGAACTCAAGGGAAATGTATGACAAATGACTAGTAAGTTGAAGACATGAGAGACAAAGTGCGCTGGGGCTCAGGAGAGAGCACACATTTCCAAATCCAGGAGATGGACCAGGCTGAGTAGGAAAAGCACTAGGGTAAGTTTTGGTTCTGCTTTACTGAGGTCTTCATCGGCAGATCAGGAAAGACATAGCAAAGAACCTATTTCCTTACCTAGATTAACTGATTGCTTAGTCACAGTTCAAGAGTATACTTAATTTATGAAACTACAATTAGAAAAATGAAGGTACTGCTTCCATTTCTCAACAAGGAACTGTCTATTTTTCAGCACTTTCCTAAGAGATTTCAAAGATTCGAAAAATGCCCTGGGAGAGATGTGGAACTCAGCACACATTGTCTTGGTGTTTCCTCCTCCAGGTCTCCATCACGTGGTATCCAAATAAAATTGGATCAAAATAAACATCAAGGAATTTCCATGAGGCAGCATGAACTGATTAAGTGCTCCCCTCACTGTTTGCTTTCTTCAGTGTGTGCTCATCCCGCCAGCAATAGGGGCAGGCAGGAGGTCTGCAGAGGACTGTGGTGGGGCAGCTATCCTGGTTCACAGCGTTCCAGGGATGGATATTCTGCCATCTTCCTGTCAAACAGGGAAACTCGTTATTGGAGCAGAAATGTTTAGGGGTTATATGGGTTCTTTTGGCCAGATAGAAATTACTCAAGTCTGGGGAACTATTGAGGCCCCTTAAATGTTATTGTTTTCTGATTATCTCTCTTTTGGCTTTTGTTCTATTTAATTTTATTATTTTTGTATAGGAATGATACTAAAAATCCAACCTTGAAGAAAACAGTAGGGTAGATTATAGGGTAAGTGCAAAGCTACCTATTTTTGTAGTCACAATTCGGATGGGGGTTATCAGAATTCAAAACTGTAATTAAAGTCTAAGTGGATTTAGCTAGTATCTCGGAATTTAAAATGAAAAGAAGTTACATCAGTTAATTGAAAATACATAATGATTTATTGTTTAAATTTCTCAAGAGAGCTCTACCTCCAGTAAGTGGCAACAGATAAATGTAGTAAAATGTATGTTTTTGATCTTACCATTTGTGCATATATAACACATATACATATGTACACATAATACATGGTAGTTTGAGCATTCTTTTACATTCTAATCAGCAAACACAGAAAAAGTCCATCGACTGATAAGGCAGAGTATGTACTAGTAATTTTTATAACCCAGATCTTATACATCTTTGAAGATAATTAGAGGTATCCAGAAGGCAGTATGCTATGGTTCTTAGATATCAGGATCCTGGATTCTACTCTAAACTCTGCCACTAACTCTCTATGATCTTAATCAAGTGGATGCACTCACTATGCCTCAGTTTCCTTATCTGCAAAATATGTTAGTTAAATCACCTCTAAAATTTTTTTAGCTGAAAATTATAATGGGTCATCAAAGATTTAATGGGATAACTGTATGTTTCCCTATAACTATAAACAGGCCCTCAGAATAGTAGAATTTGGCAGAAGAATTAAAGTAAATTGAACCCTAATACCAATTACTGCTCGTGTTGAGCAGTAATAATTATGATGGAAAATATCTAATCTTTATTGTATGATTTCCATATATTGGACACTGGGCTATATGCTTTACACACTTATTTAACTTTACGTCCCTGTGGGGTGGATGCTATTATTATTATTCCCATTTTACAATAAGAATATTGAGAAAAGAGAAGATATATAATTTATCTACAGTCACTCAGCCAGTATGTGGTAGAGCTAGGATTTGAACCTAGGGTAGATTGTCTCCAGCTCCCATGCTTATTAACCATGGCTGTTCGCTGTCACCCTACAGTATTTTGCTCTTTGTGGGATTTTATAATTTTCTTATGTATGCTGTTAATCCTTAACCTATGGTTATATCTAAATATAGAATGAAAGGATATTTTATATTTTTATATTTTCCATGTGCGTTAAGATTTATAAAATGTTATTATAGTCTTTGTCTCATCATAAAGTCCAAGCAATTCTTGAAGTAAGAGTAGGTATTATTATCATTATTTTTTATAAGGGAAAGCAGAGACAGAGAAAGTAGGCATTTGCTAAGCTTTTATGAATAGATTTCAGAGCTGGGTTTCCACTTTCAGGACTCTATCTCGCATTGCTTTCTCTATTGTATTACTTCTAATATAAGTGCAATATTTTCCACAGTGAGATGAAAAAAACATAAAATCCATAAAATAGTTATATAATAGCATTTCTCAGACACGAGTACATTTGATCTTTGGGGCAGTTTCCAATCAAGCTGAAAGAAATGAGATTCTCTCTCTTGATTTTGGGACATCAAATCATCTGCATCAGTTCTTTTCAGGGACATGGAAATGTATGCAGCAATGATAATATATTTGTACTTACATGTTTTGTTTTTTCATTGTTTATGTAAAAGGGGCAGACTGGTAGATAAGAAGTATACCGGATGATCTTCTAGTTGTCGATTCAAACAAGTGTGTCATAGGCAGTAGCTATATGGACCCAAATGAAGATCAATTAAATGAATGGAGTTGCCAGTTGCTGGACTGAATTGATAGCTGAGACAAAGTCCCAGATCTGGGACACCCTGCCGAAGCAGCCGTAGTCCTACAGACAGGGGGTGATATAAGCTCTCTGTCATCAGTTGATTGGAATATTGGCATAAATAGCTCAGTTACACAGCGTCTTTCCCATCGGCTTTCCTTGTGTGGTAGGGTCATCATTTATTTCGTAATTTACTAAAGGCTCACAAAATGCATGTCACCATGCTGACATGCGTACAGAAAATACAGTCTTTGACCTAGATGATCATTTAGTCACCGTAGAAAGCAGGAGTCAAGATAGAAGTCGTGAGTTCAGGAGAAGTTTCTTCAAAATTGTAAAACTGCTAGAATAATTAATGTGCTTAGATATATGGAGATTTAAACACATTAGGGAGATCTTGGGTCCAAGTTATAAAAACATATGAAGCATTTCAACAAAGGAAAGACAGTTATTCTACTAAATTTCGTTGTGTTCTTAAAACTGCTGGTAATCATGAGGTACTATATGGCATAGCATATATACCATATATATGAATAGCATTTCCATGCCCATAAGAAGGTAGGAAGTGAGTACTTATCTATCCAAAATAGCAAAATAAATACATTGGGAAGATAGGAAGTTTGTGTTTGTATAAAATACACATCAAATCTTATATAATGAAAAATTTTTAAAGATTTTATTTATTTATTTGAGGGAGAAACAGTGAGAGAGAGAGAACAAGGGACTCAAGGGAGAGGGACAAGCAGACTCCAGGCTGAGTGTGGAGCCTGACTCTGGTCTCTATCTCACAATCCTGAGATCATGACCTGAGCTAAAATCGAAAGCTGGTCACTCAACTGACTGATCCACACAGGGGTCCCTTTAAATAATGAAATTTTTAAAAGCATCCCTTCTAGATGTGTTCTACTGCTTACTTTATTTACATTCTTGATTGATGTAATAGCAATTAACTAGAATGGTAATATGTTTTTTTTTAAAGATTTATTTATTTGACAGACAGAGATCACAAGTAGGCAGAGAAGCAGGCAGAGAGAGAGGAGGAAGCAGGCTCCCCGCTGAGCAGAGAGCCTGATTCTGGGCTCGATCCCAGGACCCTGAGATCATGACCTGAGCCGAAAGCAGAGGCTTTAACCCACTGAGCCACCCAGGCGCCCCAAATGGTAATATGTTTTAAATATTATATGAACTGGGGAGTGTTGGTAAAACACTGGGCCAATTAAATCTTTTTAGGTTTTTGCCTAGGTCAATATTGTTGAAAAATATGAAAAGACTTAACAATATTTTGATAAGCTATCATAAAAGTAAATAGCAAAGTATTAATATTGCTGTTATTTTCAATATGCTTTTGAATTAAAAAAAGTATTTTTCCATATTAAATAAAAAGTTTGGGCCCATGCGCAAATAATGATGATACTAAAAATGAAGGGACACATGCTGTATGCAGGGCTCTGGCAGAGTGTGCTGATAACCAGAAGAGAGAGAAAACCTTCCCAGGGTTAGATGATCAGGGAAGAGTAAGTGGAATATTTAGAATTTGCATAGACTTTGCACCTGATTATGGAAAGCTTCATATAACGTCATACCTTTTTGTCATTGTCAGTTCTTGGTAAACTTTTTTCTGGTTGCTTTAAATATATTTTATTTTTGATGTTTTACTATTTCACTTTAATGTGTCTAAATAAGGGTTCCTTTTATTCTGCTGCTTGTCCTTCTTGAACTTATCATCCAAGTTCTTCATCAACTCTGAAAAATTAAGTCATCACCATTTCAAATACAGTTTCTCTCCTGTTGCCATATGGAACTCCACTGGATGTATTTTAAGCCTTTCGTTCTTACCTTTCATGCTTTTGGGTCCATTATTTCACTTTGTCTCTCTTGGTTTCATTCTAGGAATTTTCTTTCAGTTCATTAACTGTAGCAGTTTATTATTGCTGCATAACAAACCACCCCCAAACTCAGTGGCTTACAATAATTAGCATGTAGTATTGGTCATGGACCAGGTCAGCAGATTGATCCTTCTGCCTCCACTGGGCTCACTTTTGTGTCTATAGGCAGCTCTGTGTTGACTCTGTGGCCTGTGCTGATTTGGTCTGGTTTCTGCTATAGTGTCTGGGGCTCAGCTGGGATGACTCAGCTCTGTTCCAAGCCATCTCTCCTCCTCTAACAGGTTCGCCTATAGATATTCTCATGGTGGTGACAGGGTTACAATAGAAAAGGTTAAAACACATAAAGCTTACCCGGACCTAGGCTAACATCGAGAACCTTAGGCATTTTTGCCTTTGTGGACCTTACTCCATAAAAAAGTATTAAAAATTTTATTTTACAACTGCCTTGGCATAAATATGAGTATAATCCAGACTGGATTCATTACTGCAGATTTGTTATATTCATCTTTATCCCACTTTAAAAAATAATATTAAAACATTCTTGGGGGCCTCTACAAGTGTTGTGGGTCTTGGGCATTGTGACTCCCATGCCTAATGCGTGAATCAGCCCTGCACCCTTTCCCTCTACTGCATCTTATTGACCAAAGCTGATCAAAATGCCAATCTCAGACTGGAAGATTGGGGAAATAAGCGTCACCATTTGATTGGGAAGATCTGCAAAGTCACATTGCAGAAGGCATGATGATAGGGAGGGATGAAGAATTGAGTCCATTTGTAATCAATTTCCCACATCAATTTTCTCTTCCTGTAAATTTGATATATTTCATTCATCTGCTGTTTTATTTTTTGCTCGTTTTATTTTCTTCTTTTGTTTCCCAATTTAAAACATACTTATTTTGTGTTTTGATTCTAATAAGTTTAAGTACTAAAATGCTTACAAATCTAATTGTGCTGTTTTTGTTTCTGCTAGCTCCTCTTAGGGACTTTTTTTTTTTTTTTAAACAATTTGGCAATTTTGGTTTGATGGCATGTAGTGTTTGGTTTTGCTTTTGCCAGATGCCCAGGATATTAAAGAACTATGTGAAGTTTGCTTCTTGGTTTGGAGTCTTTTGGTCGCATACCGACCGAATAGGTAGTATGCGTTCAACTGCCGGTCCACAAGGATCCCGCTGATCCTCAGGGGAGATATTTTCCCTCACCTGGAGCTGAGGCAGACACTCTTAGGTTTCTTTGCTATGACTCTTTTTTCAGAAGCGGATAATTTCTCCTCTGGCTTACCCAAAGAACTCAAGGCCATATTTCCCTCTTTTTTTTCTCTGAACAATCCTATAAAACAAAGCACTAAGTTTCTGCTACTGACAAATGCCCCTAGATAAATCCATCTCTCCTGAGTTTGCCCACTACTGCAATTCCAGTATTTTTTTTCTTTTTCTTCTTCTTCTTCCCCTTCTCCTTGTTCTTCCTCCTCCTCTTCCTCTTCTCCTTCTTCTCCCCGCACCCCCCAACCCCATTTCTCTCTTCCTCTCTCTCTCTTTCTTTTCTCTGAGGGTATTCTGTTAGTTTCCTATGAGCTTGGCTTTTCATTACAAAAAAAGAAGAAAAAAAGGTTTTTTACATTGTACCAATCATTTTAAAGTATTCTATAGTTGGATGACTTTAAAAATGTATAGTCTACCCACAATGTTACAAACGGAAGTTAGCTTTACCTGCTTTAAAACACACAAACAAAAATCAGTGAGCAAACAAATTCTACAGCTGCAAGATGGACTTCCAAGAACAGGAAGTGTACTGAAGCCTAAACAAGCTGTTGCTAGCAACTCAGGCTGAAACCCTCCTTGACTTCTTAGCAATGTTTAGTATCTCTCTTCTCCTGCTCTGTTTTAATCTTTCCATGCATATTGGAATTTCTTCCATATACCTGTTTCTATTCTAGCTAACTCTGCTTCCCTTGTGCATGGTGTTTTTGGGAAACATTATGCCTTATCAAATCTCATCTGGGTTTCATCTTATTCTCCCATGATTTTTTTTTTTACCTTATCTTGATAAGAAATTAAAAGTAAAAATTGGTAAGAAAATTTCTGTGTATTACTGTGGTTGAAGATGGATTAATGTGTTTCTACAGAAAAAAGATGTAGATTAGGCCTTTTTTCTGACATTTAATTACATGTGACCTGGAGGTTATCATTTTTCTCCTCTAAGTTTTAGTTTTCTTATTGACAACATAAAATCTTTCCTAGCTGTCACAACCATCATATTATATAATGCATATAAAAGTGCTTTGTGAATTCTGATGTACCAAGTAACAAGAGGTTAGCCACTCTTTACCACTACCCATTTCACTTCAATAGAGATACAAATATAAAAATAGTGACAAAAATAACAAATTATGGGATGCCTGAGTGGGTCAGTCGATTAAGTGGCCAGCTGTTGATTTGGGCTCAGATCATGAACTCAGGGTCCTGGGATGGAGCCTCGGGCAAGCTCCACGCTCAGCAGTGAGTCTGCTTTAGGATTCCTTCTCTCTTCCTTTCCCCCTCCCCCTGCTTGCTTGCATGCTTTCTCTAAAATAAATAAATAACTCTTAACAACAACAACAATAGAATATGGCCCTTATTTTCAAGGTGCTCATTTTGCAGTGGAGAAACCAAGATGTAAATCCACAGATGGCCTCTCATGGGGTAGGTGTATACCAGAGGCAAAGAATGAGGGCTGGTGCTGGCACAGAGTAGAGTATAGTCACATTGCCCCAGCTGGGCAGGGATGAGAACTTTCACTACGTGGTAAAACTACAACAGAATTTTTTTTTTGGGTGGGGGGTGGTGGAAAGGATAGTTTCCTAGACAGATATGATTTGAGAAAGGCATAATACGTTTAACAGGGATTTTATGGAAAAACAGTGCCTTAAAACTAGTGTTAAAAAATAAAGCAGAAACCTCCAGAACAAAATTAACAACAATAGCAAAGCAAGTCTAAACCATTAACTTGCCAGTGAAGAAATTTGATTCACCAAGTCTTTTGCTGAAGGAGAAAAGTCGGGATTTTATATGCTAGAGAGGAGGAGTTTGTAATGACGCTGAGCGTAGAAAACTGGCACTCTGAGAGGGCAGGATGAGTCTGTAGGTCTGTGTATGCTTAGTTAAAATAGTCTCATTTTTTGTACTTCAGGAAAAGTGTCTTCACTCAGGTCCAGGAAAGATCTGGCATCCAGGTCACTCAAAGTTCAGGGCAACTTCAGTTGTTTAGAGCCAGCTGTGATAAAACAACAACAGTTTTCCTATCTCCTAGGCAAGTGCTGCTGGAAGTGGAAAATTTTTATTCATATTGGCTTGAGGCAGATGTTTTATGTAAAGGGGTGTAAACCATGCCCTAGACTCTGCCTTACAGCTCAAAATATGGTCTGTGGACTAGAGCTCAGGCATTACCTCGTTGCTGGCTGGAGGCACACATTTTTACACCCCATGCCAGTTCACGTGGAACTGAAAATGCAGCTCAGAATCTGCATTTTAGGAGGTCTTCAGGTTTTTTCATGCAACATCCAACAACAGCAACAACAATAACTTATAAACAAGGTTCTAGAGTAGTGGCGCTCCAACTTCGGTGTGTAACAGAATTAACCGGAGAACTAGTGTCCCAGCCTCACTGGAGGTGAAGAGGTTGGACCATTGTATTTTTATTGAGTTCCCCAGGAGATTCTGATACCAATCCAGATGAGAGCAGGCGTATTCAAGGTGGTATGTTCATAGACTCTGATAACAATCCAAACTACAGAATTGCTATTATAGAACATGCTCCTCCTGTTCAGGATCCATAAACTCAAAATCTGCACACATTAAAAAGGTGTATTCAGTCTCTTCAAATATTTGATTTTATTGCAGAATCAAACCACATGTGCTGTTGTAATGAGAATTCACCCATTACAATTACCGAGTAATAGGATTTGTAACACCTAGAATTTTGGTCACCTGAAAACATATCTAACATATGTAGGACTTTTTTTTTTTTTTCCCACAAGAAAACTGTAAGAAAAAAAATACTTCTTCTATGAGAACATTCCAGTGAGAATGTTCCACTAAGAAAAACAAAGAAATTCCCAAGTTTTGGAAATGAAGGAAACAGTCAGCTATGGTAACTGTTTAGTGGAGCAGAGAAAGGGCCTAAGTTCAGCTTGTATTAAGGGAATTTCTCCACATATTAGGTATCAAGTCATTGTATTTCTTTGTGTTTAACAAATTAGCAACTTCCTCTTTCAGTTAATAACTGGCTTTTGTTCCCAAGGTTTCTTTTACAAAAAGTAAATTTTGGTTTGTTATACTTAAAATCCTAACCAAAGAATGACCAACTTTCTCCCACCCCTCCTCTCCAGGGCACACTGATGCCAGCCTCAGGAAGAATGAGGTCATTTGCTTTTAATAAACCTAAATGCCATCAAATATAGGAAATTATTTGGTTATTTCCTTTACTGGATACAAAACCTTATATTTATTAGTCATTTAATTATGAGTTCAGAAATGAATTTGTGATGTGGAAGAACAATATTCATTAATAATTAGGGAAATGAGCAATGCACAAAATTTGCTAATAGGTCCAGCCCTTCTTTTTCCTGCATGGTAAACATTTGAGAAGGAAATATGCTTTAATAAGATAAGAGGTTTTAGTAGAGGCATATTTGTAACTTCTCCCTGAATAGATTCAACATGAGACTGCCAACTGTTTTTAAGAAATATATTTAATCCTAGCTCCATATTATACTGCTTAGAACATAAAATCCTCCACCTTCTTTTCAAAGCATTACATAATGGGATCCTCTATAACTAAGACTCCCATTTTGCCTTTGAGGAAAATATAAAGCCAGAAAACCCCCAGAGAAACCTAGCTGTTTGCAGATCTGAGCATCAAAAATAGTTTTCTTTACTTTTGATGCAAGCAGTTTTCCTGTAAACCTTTTAGCATTGGTTTTGTGTCTGAACAACGCATTTTACAAAGAAACTGGGGATGCTATGAAGAATAAAGGCTTAAACACGTGCGTGCTTTTGGATTCAGTAATTTCATCAAGGCCTCTATCCTAAGGTAATAGTAATGTTTGTATAAGAATATTTATTACAGTGCTATGAAACATGAAAAAAAATTAATTTGTAATTCTGCCTTCAACATCAAAAAGGTAGATCATGTTAACTGGTGAAAAATTTAGAAGGTAATTGAGACCATTTCTATGTAAGTTTATATACAAAAATGGCAATAATGTTTATATTAGTCATTTATGATTTAGGCTCAGAATTCTCATTCTGGAGAAATGGAAAAGGTAAATCTTTTATCTAAGGAAAAGCTGCATACCCTAGAGGTAGCATAGGAAAATAAATGCCACCTTAAAACGGTAAATCCTTGGTTGTTTCATGAAATTTTGGCTCTTTAAGCTATGGAAATAGTATCTTCAAAAAAATCAGTCTAACTCTGAGAAGGTAAGCTGTCCCATTAATCATCTGGTTTATGTGACTATTAGTAAAAGATTCAGGGCAACCCAAATATTCAAATGTAGGGCATTAAACTGCGGTAGAACTATACAGTGGAATAGTATTAGCCGTTACAATTCTTTTAGAAGATTGTTTACAAACATAAGAAGATAGTCAAAATGAGATGTTGGGTTTGAAATACAAGATGTTAAAAACAGAACATTCAGCATAATCTTTTTTTTTAAAAGATTTTATTTATTTATTTGACAGACAGAGATCACAAGTAGGCAGAGAGGCAGGCAGAGAGAAAAAGGAGGAAGCAGGCTCCCTGCTGAGCAGAGCCCCATGCTTGATCCCAGGACCCTGGGATCATGCCCTGAGCTGAAGGCAGAGGCTTTAACCCACTGAGCCACCCAGCCGCTCAAATAAGTGAATTTTTAATACCCACATACAAAAGCCTAATTAAAATAAATTTGGATCATCTAGAAATTTTTCTTTTACATAAATTCTCTAGAAGGAACAAGGCAAAACAATGTAAATCTCCTTATTTTTAAGCTGAAATCAATGAAAATTTAAATTTTCACTTGTCTGAATGTTCTTCCAAATTAGTATATTTAAAATGCAATTGTTCTTATAAAGACTCTCATTTGGAGGCAAAAGAAGTAAATAATAACACAATAATGATGTAATTACATTGCTGTCTCTTTAACTTGCAAAGCCTAGCACTGATTTCAATTGTGAAAAACTGTTGTATATCCAACCCAGTGAGATTTATTTACTTTCATTGATAAATAACTTTAGTTTTTGATATGTGTAATGGGACAGAGAGGTTTTTGTATTTTTTTTTTAACATATGATACAAATCTGTCCAAAAACTCATGAGCCTACCTTTTGATTTAAACATCCCTATCTGCTCTCTTATTCCTAAAAATTCACATTTGTATTTCTCATGGAATATTTGCATTTGGATAGGGGGTAATTTAGTGTGAATGAATCTTACAAAGACATGCTAGAGGGAGACAAGGGAGAAATGGTGTAGAAGGGAGTTGTATGTAGGAGGAGAGGGCACCACTATTAAACAGAGGAGAAAGAGCTGAGAATAGGATTGAAAGATTTGGGGCACTGAAAGACTTATTTTACCTTCTGCCATGGTAGCAACTCTGTTCTTAAAATACCTGTCAGTTAGAACTTGGAAATCTTAGTACATACACAATGCCACTCTGAGAAACAAGCTTAGAGCCTCATAAGGGACAGGTAATAAAACTGGTTTTTGTTGGGATTAAGGGCTTGTGTGGGAATGAAAATGCCCTCTGTTAAGATTTAGCTCTTACAGTGGGGAGCACCCCTGGCATATCTGCAGATTGTATTCCATGTGGTAGGTGACTATGGGAAATGTGTGACTAATGCACACCTACTGAGCCAAATCACATTTAGTAGCTAATAGCCTGGCTAATGTGTCTACTTTGTCTGATAGCTTGAGGTAAGGATGTTGTATTATAGGATTTGACTCAATCTTTACCAAGTCATTCAGTCAAAAGAATAATGAAATAATCAATGAATACATCGTTATGGTTCAGTGCAACAGGAGACGTGAAAATCCACAATTAAAATACAAAGAGCAAAATTCTAAAAGAGTTTTGTTAAAAAGTTTTGATATTTGGAGAAAGGAACTTTTGTTTTTTAATGAATAACATGAAACAGCCCTATTGTCTACTAGAACAGTGTTTTCAAACTTCATATATTCCATTGAAAATTGTGAAATAAATATATGTGTTCCATCCAGAATTTTAAAAAATGAAATGGATTAGAACAACAACAAAAAACTCCCACAAAAACCAGACTGCATTGTGTATAAGAAGGATAGCTTTAAACTATGTTTCTTCTTGCCTGTGTGTGTGTGTGTGTGTGTGTGTGTGTGTGTGATGCCAAAGGTATATCTTACTGCAGGCCATGATCACAAATATTTCAAACTGCTCCAGAACACCAGGGGTCTTTAACCTGAAGCTATAGAATATAGGATTACAAACCTTGAAGTGGACCCAATAAATAAGAAAATAAGACAGTAATAGTTTTAGAGTAGGATTTTTCCCTAGATGATTAAAAAAATATGCTCATAGGGAGAGACTATTGATTATTATAAATCTTGGGGATTGATTATTGGGGACTGTTTCTGCTTTTATACCTTGGTGTTTGGAAATTGCGGTTCTAGAATAGAATTGTTTCATTTTGACTAAAAAAATTTTTCCTTGGAGCTCTGCTTATTCACACCCTTAAACTGTTAGTTGATTAAAAAAGAAAAAAAAAAGTGTTCCACCTTTTATGTTACATGGGGAATAAAATTAGTACTTTTGAGGGGTGCCTGGGTGGCTCAGTGGGTTAAAGCCTCTGCCTTCGGATCAGGTCATGATCCCAGGGTCCTGGGATCAAGCCCTGCATCGGGCTCTCTGCTCAGCAGGGAGCCTGCTTCCTCCTCTCTGCCTGCTTCTCTGCCTACTTGTGATCTCTGTCTGTCAAACAAATAAATAAAAATCTTTAAAAAAAAATTAGTACTTTTGAAACCTAACACAGGTAATGGGAAGAAGAAGAAAAAATTTAACAAATTAGTGCTTTAAAAGTGAAACCAATGTTTATTTCATATTCTGAGCTTTGAGTGCTTTGGAGTCTATTCTTCTTTCAGTAATTTATGAAACCTAATTGAGTTGTTCAAGCATGAAGGAAAAGAGATCGAGTCACCTAAAACTAGAAATTATTTGCCTGAAAAACTTTTTTTATGGTCATGAGGACCAGAAAGAGAAATGGGGCATTTTAAGCCAATTTGTCATCAGAGTACCATTCCTTAAGTGAAATTATGTAACTCAACTTATTTTATGATAGTCACTGTGGCTCAAATAGTGGACTTGATTTTAATTTTATTATGGATTAAATAATTCAACTTTTCTCCAGTGTACTTTTGAGTCACTTATTCACAGGCCATTTCCTTTTGCACATTGTCTGAAAGTTTTATTCTCTCTGACATCCAAGGTTGTACTTGATTTTCCATGGATCCTGATATTTTACTTTTTAGCTATGATTTATTTCAATGGAAAAGAATAGCTGACAAATTTGAGTAGTTGCAGTAGCTCAGTTGTTAAGATAACAGCAATGAGAGATGTACTCAGCCTTACCTGTGATTAATGAGTTTTGGTCTTAAATAATGTTTGGATAGAATTCAATAGAATTCAACCTTCGTGCACTGAATGCTGCATTAACTAAGTACCATGTACCACACATTGTATTATGTGATGAACCTACCCTGTTGAAAAAATTAATCCTTTACAGCTACTTAATATGAAGAGATACCTAAAATTAGGGAATCCAACACTGATCTATTTACAGTGTTCCTTCAGTTCTATCTGATCAGTAAAGTTAGAATCGATGCCCTCTTTGCATTATTTATTTTGATGTTCATGATGACTGACATGATTAGGTGGATTCTGGTTCATAGGTTCAGGAGAAACTTACAAATTGGATAACTGACATCTGAATAAATAAATCAGGAAATCTAGAGACTTATTACTGAAACCTAGTACTGAAAGAGATCTCAGTGGTAATTTAAGTAAATGTCTTCATTGTGTGGGGGAAGAAATAGAGGTCTAAGGTCATAAACCTATACATTAAGTTTAGGTCAATGATTTCCATAACAAAGACAGGACCAGTCTCCTAAATATTCATGGTTTTCCCTAAGTACTTAATTATAACTGACACCAGCTGTTCACAGCTCATTATATTGATAGTAGTGATAAATTTTTCTTTAGTTTTCCAGCCAAGGCTATGGGTGGCCTAAATCTAAAGCAGGGGAATTCTGGAGTGGGAGAATGAAGTCTGGGCTGAGAACAAGGAATCGGAATACAGAATGAATGAATATAGAGTACAGAATACAGAATACAGAATGATTTGCTCACCCAAGCTTGGTATCAAGGAGGAGAATTTAATCTGAAAATGGGCTAGTAATAAGGGTCTAAACATGCTCAGAATAAAACAGAGATGAGTTTTTAAATTATGAATCTTCACCAAAAGCAAAGCCCCTTAGAGGCAGTGCTGTACAGTGGTTAGGAGTTTGGTTTGAGTGCCAGAAAGCCTGAGTTAGAATTCTGGCTCTGTTACTTAGTATCTATGTGAGATAATTGCTTTTTCTGCGACTCCTTCCCCCACCCCTTCTAATTCTAAACAGAAACTAATAGTAATACTCTATTCAAACAGTTGTTATGGTTGAATAAATGAAGTACTTATAACAGCGCCAGGAAGATAGTCAACACTGTATAAATGACCACCAATACTGTGGTGACATATATGAACAAAGATCTTTATTGCAGCATCTGTATAGAATTAAAGAATTGGAAACAATAAAGATATTCTTTATGAGGGGTTGGTTAAATAGATTACATTATAGTCAAACAAAGGAATATAATATTGCTGTTCAAGAAAATGAGGTGGCTCCAGAGGTACTACTTGTGACATATGGTTAAGTAAATATTTAAGAAATACAACAGGATGATAAACATTTTTATTGAAATATTTAAAAATATATGTTATGTGTGTGTAGGCTCCAAAGTTTGTGGTGTTTTTATAGCAATCTGTTGAGCAGGCTCCCCTGAGCATGGGCATTGTGACAGAGGTGGGTGGTGGCAGGAGGAGCCATGGGAAGAACTAATCATTTCCTTTATTCACTTCTGTAATGCTTGAGTTATTTTTTCAACCAGCAAAAATATAAAATAAAAGTAGTATGAATCTAGTAAAATGCAGGTAAAAGGTAGGCTTCGTATATAAGGTGAGGTAATGAGGAATGAGAGGCAAGCCTCTGATGAAAGCAGGGGCTCTTAGATAATGTGGAGGGTACTTTAAAGTTCACTGTTACCCACAGTATCTCCAGACTGATCTTGGAAGCCCGTGCTCTCCAGACCTTACAGAACAAATGAACTTGTCTTTCTTTCAGGTCATTAACATTAAATAACCTACAAGACTGATGCTTCTCTTTATGTACTAGGAAATGCATTATGTAAATGTGCATATGTAAAATGGCTTCCTCCACACGCTCTGAGGTAATGGCACAGCTAGACCATTTACCAAGTCCTGGATATATTGCTCCAGGGCACTACCACACAATTGGATCTGACATTAAGGTGATTTAGTGATGAGTTCGTTCCTGCTGTGCTCTCTTTCAAATTAGCGTCGCATAACTGATGAAGAGGGAAAAGCTCTAGCTGTGGGACATGAGTGTGATGCAGTAAGAACCTGCGTTTTGCGTAAGGAGAGGAATCTGGTGGCAGACTGGTTGGGTCACTGCAGGGCTTTGAAAATTGGAGCATAACTGACTCCCCAAACATTACAGGCTAAGTAAACAATTCATTTGCTTATGATTATTTATGGCCCGTCTAACCTCAGCTGTCCTCTTTGGTAATGCTTTCTGGGTCAGTTTGAAGCACATCTTGTGATGAATTAAAGAAGTATGTCTGATAATATAAACCAGAAGCATGGTGTGACAGGCTCATCTGTGCCCTGAATTCACCTTTTCTCCTAAATATTAGTGATATAAATAAAAGATTAAGGAGAAAATGAGAAGAGATAGAGAAGGAAAGTAAAGCTTTAGTCCTCCTCTTTCGTATTGGTTTGTGTATTGATCATACTTAGTGAATTTTACTTAATAAGGAAATAGAGTGCTCACTTATCTTTGCATTTGTCATCATCGGGAAGTTATGGTTTTCAAAATGTAGACACTTACACAAATTATGAAAAGATGACACACCCATTCTCAAGGTTAAGTTAATTGCCCTGCTCATTATAAATAACTCCATAATCTTAACTCTAAGGATGTGGATGACAGTTTAAAATCCTGCACATGTTGCCTGATCAGTAACCTTGATCATCGCTTTCCTGTCCAGCCTATGTATGCCTCTAGTGAGTCCCCTCCTTGCCTTTATCATATTCGTTTCTGGTTATTAATATCATGAAAAAAATTATATATAAGATTATAGGAAGTTATAAAGCTAAGGAACCTCATCCAAATCTGAATGTGAGAGAGGCACATATATAATAATTTGTTTAAACATGGTGTAGTAGGATATATTATTTATTTTATAAAATGATTTTCATCAGCCTATAGGTACTTAACAGAGTTAGAAAGTCTCAATAATAGGTAATTTATCCAAATATGGAAGATTCAGACTCAATATTTATTACTTGTAGTTCATGTAAAAAGTAAACATAACATCAAATATTTTACTGGGGCGCCTTTGGCTCAAGTCATGATCAGCAGGGAGCCTGCTTCTCCCTCTCCCATGCACGCAGCTTGTCTTCTCTCTCTAGCTGTCTCTCTGTCAAATAAAGAAATAAAACCTTTAAAAAATATTTTATTACTATTAACATAGTATAAATCTTGGTGTGCATCCCATCATTGTGTTTTATTTTTCACATTCCTGATTTTATTCTGTAGAGCTGAAAAAATAGTATGATTTGGGATAAACTGGGGTCCTGAGTGACCTCTCCAGTCTTCCCCTAGCCCTATCCCAACTCACATATTTAGGTTTTTAATATTGTCATTGATAAATATTTTGAGGAAGGATTATGTAAGGACCTCTTCCTTCTCTTCCTCTTTAAATGTGTTTTTATCAAATCACATTGTCACAAAAATATAAGGGAGATTTGTAGAAGAGTTTACAGACTATGAATGTGCTATATCAACTTCCTCTTAATAACAATAAAGCAAGAGAATACTTTGTAGAACATGGCAAATTTGAATGCTTGCGTGTGTAGACATGGCATCTTTATATTATACTCAATATTGGTTATGCTATCTCATATTCTCTGAATGTACAATGAATTTTATTTTACTTATTTATTTTTAAAGTTTTTTTTGGTACTTTTTAAGTTATTTCTGCCCCTTAAGTGGGGCTTGAACCGACAACCCCAAGACTGAGAGTCATATCCTCTACCGACTAAGCCAGCCAGGTGCCCCTACACAGAATCAATATTTTGCTTTGTAATTAAAGTTTCAAGATTTTTATTTATTTGAGAGGAGAGAGAGAGAGCAAGCATGAGTGGAGCAAGGTGCAGAGGGAGAGGAAGAGGGAGATGCAGGATCCTGGGAGCTCAGGACCCTGAGGTCATGACCTGAGCCAAAGTCAGAGGCTTAACTGACTGAGCCACTTAGGTACCCCAAACTTTTTAAAATAAAGGGCCAGATAGTACATATTTAAGGCTTTGCAGACCATAGGATGTTCTCTTGCAACTACTGAACTCTGCAACTATAGCAGGAAAATAGCCATGGACAGTGCATAAGTGAGTGAGCGTGGTGTGTTCCAATTAAACTTTATTTACAAACAAAGGCAGCAGGCCCGATTTGCCAGTGGGCTGCAGATTGTCCATATTGAAATACATAACTATATGAAAAATCTCAGTATACATCGGTATGTGCAATATAATTTTATTACATAAAAACTGTATGACTGTAGAGATACATGCAGAAATGTTACAATGTGAACACTGGTTATTTTTGGTGATATTATCTTTTATGATATTGTGCATATATGTACATCAAGGTACAAAAACATGATTTAAAAATAAAAATATTTAAAATTAGGCAACATTTTAAAAACCAAAAATTGTATTAAGTACATTTAGATGAATGAAACAATATTGAAATAATGTTTTCTATGTAATAGTTATATAAGATGTATATATTTTATGTAGTTTTTATCAGTCATCATGTCAGTTTTGTTGTTTTTTTTGTTTTTTTGTGTGTTTTTAATGATGGCTTTGCCCATGTTGCCATTCATATGGGAATCTGTTCATCTCCAGTTTTCTTAATTATTTGGGCTCATTTCTGACTGCTTTAAAATATAGGCTGTATTATTATTTCAATATGGCAAGGATAGCAGGTCATGAGAGGATAACCATTGGATCACAGATCCAAAGAGAAGGGGGCATGCCATGCCAAAGGCATATAGAGGGAAGCAATAAGGTGGGTTGAGAGGTGGGGGGTGGGGTGGGAGGAGGGAGCAGTGACAAGAGCTTCTATTATTGTGTTTTCCAAAGGAAGGAACAAGTGAGACAGGGTAAACCAGTTGGCTTCTGAGGCATAAAGGCTGTCCTTAGGTGGACAGTGGCCCAGAGTGTGATAGCCTGATTGAGAAAGCGGTTGAGTCTGTGGGCTCAGGATTGGTTGATTTGCATATGAAAGGCATGTTCCAGGCAAGTAGTTTGCTATCTCTGGGAAATAGCTAGCCCTGAGAAGGCCAGTTCCTCAGGAGTCAACAAGGCTTCAAGATGTCAGTGTCAGAAAATAAAAGGCATGGTTAATACAGTAGTGTACCAGGGATTTAGATAAATACATTGATTACAATGTGTTAATAAAGGTTGGACCATTTGAAGGGAAAATGGTCAACATTTTACCTTTCAGTTAAATAACCTATCTGAAATATCTGAGAACCACGTTATTGGTTTTTTCTTTAGAGTGGTCTAGACCCTTTGCATTTTATCTCAGTAATATCTCAACTGATAAACATATTTAGTCTCTATGATGTGGTAGCTCCTGGCAGAAATGTACTGAATGTACCAGGAATCTTCAGGTTGCCAGCACTGCTATGCACATTATAAAATTTCTCATCACAATGTCTCGACTTCGAAATGTGTGAACTTAGAGTGAGTATAGTTTTCCTGGTTGCCTAACGGGGTCATTGTGAGAATCAAATTAAGTAAGCACTTGAAAAAGTATAATGCCCTACAAAAAACTGAGCACCACTGTTGTTGGCTTTAATCATTTCATGTATTTTATCTGGATGCCTACTGGATATCCCCATAAGCATCCATGACCGGTGACTGAAGTTAACAAGTGTGACACTTTTTTTCCCTTCAAAAAAAAGGGGGGGGGTGGATTTCACTGTTTCCCTTAGGTGTCGTCAGTTCTACCTACTTAGGCCAGACACTTAGGCAGAATCTTTATATTTTCATCTCTTTCTCAGCCTCTGTAGCCAATCAGTTGTTTAGTCATTTGTGTGTTACCAGTCTATTTGGATCTTATATTTCTCTTTGTCTCTACCACCTCTATCTGAGGCCACATCATCACAAATCCTCCCTAGCTGGGAGGATCTGGTGGGAACCATCCCCCAGGCTGCCTAGGTCCTTACCTCCAATTTCTCACCCTCTTTTCCTAACCTAAATACTTCTCAACCTAGGAGACTTTTCTGACTTACAGTCAAGATGTCCTATTTCCTTGCCTCCAGACTTTTTAATGCTTAGCTTTCATTATCAGTTTTTCCCCCATACAGTTTGATATTATAGGAAGTGCTTAGGAAAACTCAGGAAAAACCCTGGATAAAGGCAAATTGTAGTCATTGTTCTATGTAAAGTAAGGCAGCCACAGAGAGGGATGCTGTGAATAATGTTTGCAAATATTTTCCTTCAATTCATGCTTCTTTAATTTATTCAGAGAGAAGTTGTTCCCTTTGTTTAAAGTCTGATGGGATTTCTCTGGGCAAGGACTGGGAATTTCCCTGGGCAGTTTCTTCTAAGATTAGCCTTGGGGGGATAGTACTCAGATTTCATCTGTAGACACTTGTGGCAAAGGGAAGCTTCTGTAAGTAGGTCAGAACTCTCTTCTCCCTTTCTGGGGTAGGAGATGGGTTAAGTCTTTCATGTTTTCTATAGGTGCCAGGTACCATCTTTACCCCGCCCCCACTCTTCATCATCTTTGATCCATAGTCTTGAAAATGAGCAATGCCACATGGTGGGGTGGGGTGGGGGGCTGGACCCTTCTAAAAAGTGACATCACCTTCAGACTGAGGGATGAAAGGAATGTGAATAATAGGATAGTTTTAAGGAGTAAATGGGATATGAAGTCCTTTGACTAGTTTCTGTCTCTCAGTGCCCTATAATTTCTGTCTTATTGTTTTTATAATACAGTGAGGTTACCAAAGGCACATTAATAAATCTGGAAGGCCCTTAATTTTAGATAGATAGAAATGAATATGAATATCTATCTATATCTATATATGTATATGTGTGTGTGTTTATTTCATGTAGTAATACATATATAATAAGAAGCTCAAGCTCTGAAGATCTATTTCTTGGGTTTAAAGACTGTACTACTGGGCTGTTAATTTTTGTCAAGTCCTTCAATCTCTGTGTGATTTAGTTTTCCCATCTAAAAAATGGGGGATAGTGAAGAACACATGAGTTTGTTGGGGAGGAAAAATGTTCTTATACCCTTTGAGAGTCTTCTAGCTGTTGATGAATCAAATTCACATGAGACAGATTAACAAGAGAAAATCAAACAAAAGCTTAATAACATGTATATTTTCTGTATATATGGAATAGACTCGAGAAAACCAAACAACTCGCCAAAATGGCCAAAGCCATCACCTTAAATCCATTTTCAACTAAAGACAAAAAAAAGATGTTGGGTGTGGTGAGTCAGTTATGGGAGGTTACCTGGCAAAGCACAGTAAACAAGGGTAAGATTATTATGCACATTTAAGTCCATGCCTTCTCCATTGAAACAGTTTCTAGAGATTTAGAGTCATCCTTCTCTCTCTGGTATCGAGAAGGAGACACCCTTAGACATTGTCTTAGAATGGAGATTTCCATTATAAATGTAAATGCTTCCTACAAAATGATAACTTGAACTAGGTTTTTAGAGCTTTTCCTGTTTCTTAAAAATAACTAGCTTGGGGCGCCTGGGTGGCTCAGTGGGTTAAAGCCTCTGCCTTCGGCTCAGGTCGTGATCCCAGGGTTCTGGGATCGAGCCCCACATCGGGCTCTCTGCTCAGCAGGGAGCCTGCTTCCTCCTCTCTCTCTGCCTGCCTCTCTGCCTACTTGTGATCTCTGTCTGTCAAATAAATAAATAAAATCTTTAAAAGAAATAACTAGCTTAAAATAAACAATATACTCAAGAGGCATATTTTGAGGTGACAGTTGCTCCTCTACAAGTTTGTACACATAAAATGTTCGAATAGTAAAGTTGAATCATGGGAAGCCAGTAAATCCTCAATATCAAGTAAAAAAGAAGGAGGAAGATGAGAAAAGGGGGAAGAGAAGAAGAAATGATCTTCTTTATGGGAGGACCATGGAGATACTGAAAAGCAGAGATCATTTCTTGTACACATTTAGATTCTTTGTAGGATTTAGCTAATAATGGGAACTCAGTTAATTGTTGAAGCATATGGGTGGATAAGTAAGTGATTATAGGGAACTACCAAATTATAGTTAGCCATAGCTGACTGATGCTTTGCTTTCATTGGATGAGGACTGCAGTGGATTCATCAGTTAGTTTTGGTGTTGTAAAAACTTAACCACAGATGAAAAATGTCACCTCCCAGACTTTGGAGCACAGGAAACATTTGGCAGTCATGACGGAAGAGGATCTGAAGTGAGAAGACTGTTCCTATTGTAGTAGTAGATTTCCTCTAGTTTCCTGCACACTGCACATATTTCTAACTGAAATAAAATCACTATCAAATCCATAGTCTTGTGGTGCCTGGGTGGCTTAGCGGGTTAAAGCCTCTGCCTTCGGCTCAGGTCATGATCCCAGGGTCCTGGGATCGAGCCCCGCATTGGGTTCTCTGCTTGGCGGGGAGCCTGCTTCCTCCTCTCTCTCTGCCTGCCTCTCTGCCTGCTTGTCATCTCTGTCTGTCAAATAAATAAATAAATAAATAAATAATCTTAAAAAAAAAAAAAATCCCAGAGTCTTATAGACCCAGCCCTCCCTCCTGCTCCGTAAGTGTAGAAGCCCTATCCTTTCGGAGGCTTTCTGAAGAATATGTATCCAGATTCTGGAGTAGATACCAGGTTTGAATCTGGAATGATCATAGTGGACATTTTCATGGTTTCTCACTGATTTCAAAGACGTTAATCTGATACCTTTTTTATTCTTAGGTATTAGGGAATAATGCATTATTTCTTGGAAAAGCATTTGTATTTTAGGGAATCAATGGTAATCCATTTACTCATCAAAATATGTGCCAGTGTTGAGAATTTAGAGGTTAATAAAAATGGTCCTTGGCTTGGAGGAACCTACAGAACAAATGACCAATTACTACATTTTAGACATGAATAGAGGGTAAATATTTTGTCCAGTTATTTCTTGCCAACTTTCAAATCACACCTTGTGAATAACTACTGACCAACATACAGCCATCCTGGAATGCTATTCTAGGTCCAAAGATAGCTCTGGAAGATGAAGGGTAAGGAAATAATTACCTGCCTAGAGATTGATCCCATAGTGCCACAACAAGGCTCACTAAATCTTTTTAATTTTATGCTCTTAGATAGAGCTATTCATTCTGATTTTTCTCAGCTCTTATCTAAATCTACAAGGTACTGACTTTATATCCTTATGATTACTTAAAGTCAGAAGGAAGCAGATTAGCTCCTTTGTACTCTAAAGATATATCTGAAAACTTTATTTTTTAGATGAAGTATTGATCACATAAAACACAGCTATATTGCACATTGCAAAATTAATATTCTCATTGTAGGAAATGTAGATAACCCAGGAAAAGATAAAGAAAATAATAACATATCATTGTTCATAAAAACAAATTGCTAATATTTTGACCCATTTGCATCTGGTATTTTGTATAATTATAAGAATGAATTCATGTGTGAATATTAGTACATGAATATATACCTTACTATTTTTATTATTATATATTCTGCTTTTGGCTTAATATTTATGGTATTATAAAGTATCAGTGGTTTCTCTATGAGACTTATTAATAGTTGTCTAATATTCCATCAAAACCTTACTATTATTTATTTCATTATACTCTAATATATAGTACATTTCAGATTATTCCATTTCTTTTGCATATATAATGCTGTGAAGAACAATCTGGAAGTGAAATTACTGGGTTGTTATGATTTTCGCATTTTAACATATCTTTACTGACTCAAAGCTTATGAAAATGTTCTATCTTTTTCTCTGCAAGTGTTTTGTTTTAGTGTTCACATTTAAACCTGCAATTTACATGGAACTGTATGGTGTGAGTTAGTGGAAAACAGTTTATTTTTTGCTATG
The DNA here is from genome assembly GCA_004024625.1 of Mellivora capensis. Classification (NCBI taxonomy): domain Eukaryota; kingdom Metazoa; phylum Chordata; class Mammalia; order Carnivora; family Mustelidae; genus Mellivora; species Mellivora capensis. Next base: position 139,326 of record PISX010002180.1, on the reverse strand, counting down.
TGCCTATCCAACTGATAACAGCAACATTTATTTATAACACTATTATAAATGGTCTCACTTCAACACACTGTACATTTTTTCACAAGTTTTTATTAATTTTTCATAAATATATGTTTACAATTTTTTTAAGTGTAGAATTGTTTTAGAATTCTTCTTTTCCATTGGTCACTTTGTTCCAACATGGACCTGAACAATAGTGTCATATTTACTATATTACTTATTATTTATTCATTCTAGCTTATCACGGGTCTTGATATCTGCTCAGTAAGACTTTTAACTTTGGGGCGCCTGGGTGGCTCAGTTGGTTAAGTCTCTGCCTTTGGTTCAGGCCATGATCTCAGGGTCCTGGGATCCAGCCCCACATCAGGCTCTCTGCTCAGCAGGGAGCCTGCTTCCCCCTCTCTCTCTGCCTGCCTCTCTGCCTACTTGTGATCTCTCTCTCTGTCAAGTAAATAAATAAAATCTTAAAAAAAAAAAAAAAGACTTTCAGCTTTGTTCTTCCAAAATGTCATGGCTATTCTTGGCCTTTGTTCTTCTATATGAATTGTTGAATCAGCTCATGGATTTAAAAAAACATGGGGCGCCTGGGTGGCTCAGTGGGTTAAAGCCTCTGCCTTCAGCTCAGGTCATGATCCCAGGATCCTGGGATCCAGCCCCACATCGAGCCCCGCATTGGGCTCTCTGCTCAGCAGGGAACCTGCTTCCCCCGTCTCTCTCTGCCTGCCTCTCTGCCTACTTGTGATTTCTCTCTCTGTCAAATAAATAAATAAAATCTTAAAAAAAATAAAAATAAGAAAACAACTCCCTCCCAACCAAATAAACAACTGATATTTATTAGGATTGCATTGAAAGTATTGATTAATTTAGGAAGAATTGTCATTTTTCCACGGAATTGGAGTCTCCTAATCCATGAAATTATATATCCCTTATTTATTTTGGTTTTCTTTCATTTTTCTCTTTAGTATTACAGAGTTTCATAATTTTCCATGTAGAGATTTTATACCTTTTTATTTAAATATGTTCCCATGTATTTGACATTTTAATGTTATTGCTAATGGCATCATGTCTTAAACTTAATATTATGCATAGTTGTAGAAATGTAGAAATGCAGTGTAGAAATGCAATGAATTTGGGGTATCTTGATTGATCATGTAGTCAGTAACCTTACTAAATTTTCTATTTTAAAATTTTTATTTGGAAAAAACTTAATAGGGAATTTTTTAGAATAGTATGAAGTAGAGACACCCAGGTGGCTCAGTTGATTAAGTGTCTGATTCTTGATTTTGATTCAGGTCATGATTGCAGGTTCATGGGATTGAGCCCCACATTGGGCTCTGTGCCCATCGTGGAATCTGCTTGTCTCTCTCCCTCTGCTCCTCCCCTCCATCCCATTCTCTCTCTCTATAAGATTTTATTTATTTAGTTGAAAAAGAGAGAGTACAAGTAGGGGGAAGGGAAAAGGGACAAGCAGACTCCCTGCTGAGTGAGAAGCCTGATGTGAGGTTCCATCCCAGGACCCTGAGATCACCACCTGAGCCAAACAAAGGCAGAATCTTAAATGACTGAGCCACCAAGGTGCCTCAATATAACAATCTTTTTTTTTTTTAAAGAATATTATGAAGTACCCTTAAATATCCACCATTTGTTAATATTGTTATTTTGCCACATTTTTTTTCAGAGTTAAAAAAATTTTTTTTTAAATTTAAATTCAATTAATTGACATATAATGTATTACCAGTTCCAGAGATAGAGGTCAGTTGCCATATTTGCTTTGTCATGTTTTTTTTCTATGTATAAAATAGTGCCTCTTACTATTTAACATTAATTATTATTGCTGTTCCTGAATTACTTAAGAATAAACTATAGACATTAGGAACATCTACCAAATAGTTCTGTATTTGGTACTCTTAAAATTTGGTACATCTCTTAAAAATGAGCACATTTTCTTACATAAAAAGAGTGAAATAATAAAGTTCACTAAATTTAATTTTTATACAGCACTTTATCTAATGTTAAGTGTATTGTCAAATTTCACCAATTATCCATATAATGTTCTTTTTATTTTATCTTTCCTCATCAATTTTATTTTTCCTGATTGCAGATCCAATCAAGGATCACACCTTGTGCCTAGACATAATGTCTCCTTAAGTCTTTTCTGACCTGGATCAGTCCTTTACCCTTTCTTTGTCTTTCATAGCAATGGAATTTTTGAAGAGTACAGACCTGTTGTTTTGTGGAATAGCCCATAATTTTTATTTGAATATTTCCTATGATTACATTCAAATTATTCATTTTTGATATAAAATCACATGAATGATGCAATCTTTTTCATGCATGACAATAGGAAAAATAATATGCTAATTTGTCTCATTTAATTCAATTTGTCTCATATAATCAATAGGTTATATGGATTACATGTTGATACATAATATTTTGGATGTATTGAATTAAAAATATATTGTTAATGTTAACTTACCTGTCTCTTTTTAAATTTTATATGATTTCTGGATAATTTAAATTATATACATGACTTGCATTATATGTCTATTGTACAGGAACACCTTACAACATCCACTAGAAGTATAAAACAAAGAGTTATACATAATAAACAGCTGAAAAAACAAAACAAAACAAAAACTAAATCTACAAGAAGGCAGGAAAAGAGGAAAGAGAAACAACAAAAGCATGGGAAAATAGAAAACAAATAGTAAGATGATAGATTCAAACTCAAATGTACTGATAACAAATTACATCAAATGTTAAGTGTTCCAAATAATCCAATGAAAAGTCAGAAAATGTCAGATTGGTGAAAAAAGCATGATTTACCTAAATGTAGTCTATAAGAAATCTGCTTTAACTATGAAAGAACAGATAAGTTAAAGACAAAATGAAATGAAAAGGAAATACTTTGTACAAATATGAATTAAGAGAAACCTGGAATGGTATTGTTAATATCAAACAATTAAAGACATCAGGACAAGGAATACTATGAGACATAAAGAGGGATGATCCATAATGATAAAGAATCAATTCATCAGGAAGATATTATGATTCTAAAGGTATATGTACCTAACAAAACTTTAAAACATGAAACAAGAACTGATAGTACTGAAAGGAGAAAAAGGTAAGTCCATAGTTGTAGGTGTAGCAATTTCAATACTCTTCTCTTGGTAATTAATAGATCGAGTAATCAGAAACTGAGAAAGCATATATAGGACTTGAACAAAATTATTCACCAGTTTGTCCTGACATTTTTAGAACATTCTACCCAAAAGAGCAGAATCCTCAGGCTTTTCAAGTGCACATGAACAATCATGTTATAGCACATTCTGGGCTAGAAAACAATTGAGTCTGAAGTAATTTTAAAGGATTAAAATTACTACATTTTATTTATTTATCTATTTATTTTAAAATCAAACTTAGTCTTTTAGTTTAGTGGAAAAATGTAGCCAGTGTTAGAAATAGGTAAAAAAGTATTCCTGCTTTGTGACACTGCCATAAAATTTTGACTTGCAAAGTATACAACAAAGCTACCTTCAACTCTTCTGTAACCACACATATACTATCCATAAACATATATAATTACTACAAAACCTAATTTCAGAATAATTCAAAATTTTGCAAAAAATATATTTCTCAAGATAGTTAATCAACAAAAGCTGAATTTGTCACATATATATCCACACATATGTAATACACATATTCACTATATTCTCACATATGTAATATATTCACATATATAATATATATTCACACATACATAAATTATATATATTCACATATACAATATTCACTTTATATATTCATATATAATTATATATATTTACATATATGTTATATATATTTACATATATATGAATAGACCTACATCTTTTAAAAATTGAATTCATAAATTGGAAAAGAATAGAAACTACTCTGGGTCCATATAGTTTTATTAGTAATATCTACCAAATACTTAAGGAAGAAACAATATTAGTCCTATATAAACTCTTTCAAAATATGTAGGAGGAGGGGATCCTTCACAATTTATTTCATAAGACCAGATTATTCCAATGCAAAAATCAGACAAAGAAATTACAAGAAAAGAAAACTATAGATCAATGTCTCTCATGAACATAGACACAAAAATCATTAAATAAGTAATAAATCAAGTTCAACAATATATGAAAAGCATAATATATTATTACTTAAGTTTATCTTGGGAATGCAAGATTGATTTAACATTTTGACCAATTGAAGTTTATTTCAGGATTGTAAGTTTCATTTAATATTGGAAAAAATCAATCAACGTCATTTACCATATTAACAGACTAAAAAACAAACCAACCCATGTGATTATGTTAATAGATACAGAAAATTTTCTCATGCTATTCAATTTCATTCATTATAAAACTTTCCAAATTAGGAAGAAAGGGAATTTCTTTAATTTAATAAAGACATCTAGTTCTGAAATATTGAATACTTTGTCTCTAAGGTGGAAAGTAAGGCAAAGATGTACTCTCATCACTTTTATTTGACACTGTACCGCAGGACCTAGTCAGTGAAATTGCATAAGAAAAATAAGACATGAGTTGGAAAAGAAGTAGTAAAACTCTTCACAGCATCTATAATTATATATGTAGAAAATCTCAAGTAATCCACAAAAAACTAATAGATCTAGTAAGTGAATTTACCAACATTTCAAAATATAAGTTCAAGGCACAAGAATCAATTGTATTTCTATATTATAGGAACAAATGATTAGATAATGAAATTACTTTAGTTATCCATATGTGAAGATACACACCTTTCTAGAATTGGGGATTATCAAAAGAAAGAGTATGTGGATGGTTCATCTCTACTTATTGGATATTTTGCTGACTATATCACTCTCTTATATGTATAGTTGACTATGACTGCATCTTCTCCCCTATTTTATCCTAAATATTAAATGGGAGGTTAGGAGAGGCTATTTATAGGATGCTAGCTGAATGACAGTTAAATCTTAATTCTGATTTTTTTAAAGTAAAATAATTATTCTTAAAATAATCTAGGTAAATAAATTTTTTTCAGATTATTTAAGATAAACTTTGCTTAGTATCATTTGCTTGACTAATTGATATGTTAGTCTTTGTAATTCAGAAACTGATAGAGCAGGCTTAGGTTTAAGGGTATTACTCTCTAAGTGTTTGGGCTGAGACAATAAAAGATTAAAATAACTTCTTAAAGGCATAGCTACTTTGAATTGTGTACAATTTATAATTATATAAAATTAATAATTTCTCCTCCGTACTGATAATGTTGGGATTAGTGGCTATTTTAAGCAGACGGAACAATTACAAAATTGCTCTAGAGGAAAAAGAAAATGAGAATTTATTTCTCTATTTAAATATAAATTCCCTAATGTAATTATTCTCAGATTAATTCTCCTATGCCTTCATCGCATTTGCCACCAGATGATAATCGTAGTTCAATTTGCCTTCGTGGTGGGGTGAGGGAGAGAAATTTGGACAACACAAGCACATATGTATTAACCAAACCAAGGTTGAGATGTGGAAATTTGTTCAGTGTATGAACGTGCATAATGACTAAAATTGTAACTGCACTGGAGGCACAATCCACTACAAAAATAGCCAGCTCATATGCCTGAACTAAGGCATTATAATGTCTTTTGTGTTTGGACTTGAAAAAGATATTAAATTTATCTTCCAGGAACATTGAGATGATAAAATATTGCATCTGAGTAGAAAATTTCCTTTTGTAGAATACAGTTATTGAGATGAGCAATCTTCATTCTGTAGTGTCTAATTTATTAGGTAAATAATGAATTACATTTATGGAAATGATTTTCTAACATTATCTTAAGAGCTTGAAGCAAACTAAAATTAATTAAATAGTTGACAAACAGAAGTCAGAGATCTTGAAGACTGTGATTAAAAAAAAACCCAAAGCAATTCAAACCAAACCAAATAAAAATCTCTAACTTCTATAAATCATCACTATGACCAATGCTTGAGGTTATCCCCACTTATGAGATGAGGAGTGACATCAACTCATACTGATTTTTGCTATGTGTACACATAGAAATTGTTGAGTTGCCAAGATCCTTCAGTTTCTGAGGAATAACACAAGGCTATGAAGAAGAAGTTGGTTTTATTCTCAGAAAGAAAGAATGAATACATCACCAGGGCTAACCAGACTGAATGAACAGAATAACTCAGTGCTGACTACAGTGAGGGAGACATTGAATGAAATCTGATAGTTTAACAGAGCAGCTGAAGGAAAGTCAGGTAAAACAAACTTGGTAGTGAGGGACTATTAGGGACTGGATGTAGTGATGATGAGGTAAAAGTGAAAGTAATCAGGTACAAAGCCTATGGACCAGGAGTATAGAGGTGATTCTTAAAAGATGATCAGATGTCAGGCAATGGTTGAATCTTTACTGATGATAGTGTTGAAGTTGGTTGTAGGGTATCCTTTGGAGTTAAGTCTTTTGTTCTTGGTATGGTAACTTTTGTGTCCTATTTTTCTCTTTCTGGCCATGGTCAGATGTGGTGGAATATCAGTTTCTCTCTATGAATAAAATCTTTAATGTCCTGGATGAAGATTTTAATATCAGGGCCACATAATGGTTCCAGACTCCATTAGCAAATGTCCACCTTAGATCTGAGATGCTAGAGATTGAACACTGATTGGACAACCAGGGGTAGCTTCGCACATACACGTGCATAACATGATTTAGGTTTTATACAGTCTTGGAAGGGGGACTATGGTTGAGAAGATAAGTTGGAGGAAAGAGGACAGATATGGAGCTTTGGTTCAACAACAGGCAAAAGATAAGTGAACAAAAACTGGCAAAGTATCAGGACAAGACAATGTCATATTAAGGTTCTACAGGGAAGGAAATAAATAGTATAAGACATAATTATAAATCAGAGCATTTAAAAATATGCTTGTTTACTAGGATATTGAAGAGATTGTTGAGGAATGAGGAAGGAAAAAATCCTCTATTGTCAAAGCTGGTTATTTTTAACATTGAGGTATTCTGAGGAAAGTAGTTGTAATTCTGAGTTTACAACCTTATGTGAACGATGTATCTAGTAAGATATTCATGTGGAACATATAAATCTGTTAATTGACATAACTTGCATGTTTAGATTAATTGTGGTTCATTAAGACTTAAGAGAGTAGTATCACTTGCACTCAGGGCTTACTCATACTCTGGGAACACTACCAAACAAGCAGGAAAAAGAGTCATTTTAGGAAGTTTTAAGAAGTAATAAATAGTAAGAGCTGCTTCATTTCTGGAAACCAGGACAGAAACACAGGATGCCCATCTGCAGCAGGATTTTAATTCAACATTATTAATATTTTTCATACTCAAAACTTTTTTCCCTGTTGTATACCTATCTGGACTTTCAGTGCATCTCCTAAAAGGAAAAAAAAGGTTTTCCTTTTATGGTTGGCCCCACACTATTATAGAACAAACTTTCTAAAAACGTTTCCTGTTTAACATCCTTCAGTTGTTCCTGAAAGCCCTCCTCGAACCTAGTGTGGCATAAAGGACTCTCCAGATATGGCTCTTGATTAATTACACAGTACAGTCATGAACTGGGCGAAGTCTCCTCAGTGCCATACTTGCTTTACACATTTTGGGTATCTTCTTCATTCATCTGGAGCACATTCCTCATATGTACTTTTTTCCTTCTGTCTCCCAAAATTTGGCTGCTATGGCACATAGGAAGCCTCCCTTGACCTTTCCCTTTGAGTGAAACAGAGCACTCATTTATTTCATTGTGTTGTCATTGCTTTTTTTTCCTTTTTTTTAAAGGACTTATTTATTTATTTGATAGCACGAGAGCTGGGGGAGAGGCAGAGGGAGAGGAGAGAGAGAATCCTCAAGTAGACTCCCTGCTGAGCATGGAGGGGGGGGGGGCCCACAGGGCTCGATCCCATGACCCTGAGATCATGACCTGAACTGAAATAAGAGATGCTTAACTGACTGAGCCACCCAGGTGCCCCGTCATTGTCTTTATCTGGCTCCCTGACTTGAATCAATGCTCATTAAGGATAAGAACTCAGTCTTGCTCATCTTTGTATATCCATTACTTGGCACAGTAACTGGCCACCCAATAAGCGTTTTGTTTTTTTTTTAAGATTTATTTATTTAATTTAGAGAGTGTGAGAGAGCCACTGGAGGGGAGGGTCAGGAGGAGAGAGAGAGGGGAAGATAAACTTTAGCAGACACCTTGCTGAGTGTGGAGTCCAACGTGAGGCTTGATCTCACAATGCTGAGATCACAACCTGGGCTGAAACAAAGAGTCAGACGTTCAACTGACTGAGCCACTAACGTTTATTGAATGAACAAATAGATTGCGACCTGGCAAGAACCATATTTTTACCAACAGACAGGGCTTTCCTGGAGCCTACGGATGTTTTGAGCGATTCTCTTTAACCACCCCTTCTATTCTCTTATTCAAATTAAGCCTCTATTGGGAGTTGGGGAAGGGCTAGCAGTTGAAGATCACACTTCCTGCCTCTGCCTCAGAAGTTCCTCATCCAAAGCCCACAGTGCAATCTCTCTTGTCTAGGCTATTTTTAAAAGATTTTTGAGTGTTTTTTTTTTTTTTCCCTTAAGGAGGTGATAGGTTGTAATGAGTCATCCCTGTTCTTTCCTAGTCACATTTATAACCAGGAATAATTTACCTCCCCTACCTAGAACCCCACTCTGACAAGTACTTGGGTAAGACTATGTTGACAAAATGCCTGGGCAGATTAGGTATTGATCTTGGGACTTTAGAACTGAAATTTTCTAAGGAGCTATTGAAACTATATAAATCTCACCCGATAATTAAGACTTTATTAGCAGTCAGTTTTGTTCATTTTTCTTTAGTCCAGACCAACAGATCCTAAATAGAAGCAACAAAAGTGTGAAGAAAAGTCACAATGAGAAAAATTCTGTTACAAGGAATCTTAATTATTCTGTCTCATTTAACGTGTTGAAGATGCTGAATTGTATCTTTCTTTACTGTAACTGTGATCCATTTGCTATCTATCTCATTTTCTGACCTGTTTGCTACCACATTTATTTGAAATCCATTTTACATAGTACTTGTGGACTATTACCCTACATTTTCAGAATACATTTATAGCAGATGGAAAAAAGTTGCAATAAATGAAATAATGTATTTTTTCAGGTTGTTTATAAAAATGATTCACTGAAAAGTAGTACATTTCTTAAAACTTAAGAAAAAATAGACCAATAAGTACAACCAACTAATTTTTTTAAAGTCCGGGTAAGGGTAAACACTATTTTCTTAGAGCCCAGTAGTCTACCTTAATAAGTGAAGGGGTTTAGTCATAAAGTGATGAGACTTAGCTTTATTACATCCTGTTAGAATTGTTAGTCACCATTGCCTGAGTCAATTGCATCCTTTGATCAGCCTCACATAGATCATTCAAGTGATGGTGGTAGGAAATGATACTTTCCATCATTTTTTGGTCATTTTTACAGAGACATCTAATGAGTAAGTTTAGATTTTATAGCATATCATAAAATGGGCAAGCAAAATATAAAGTTGTTTTTCTATAAAGATGATTTTCTGAGAGAGCTGTAACTTGTAAGGTCCCTTAAGTGTTATTCTGAAGCTAGGTTCTGAGGGTAAGATGGGAAAGACAAGGATCCATTCTGATTATTCTATGATAACATGTAGAAATGAAGTCTAGAAATAGGATTTGATGATTAAACTCAGAATTTATTGTTAAGAGGGATGCCTGGGTGGCTCAGTGGATTAAGCCTCTGCCTTCAGCTCAGGTTATGGTCTCAGGGTCCTGGGATGGAGCCCCACATCGGGCTCTATGCTCAGCAGGGAGCCTGATTCCCTTCCTCTCTCTCTGCCTGCCTCTCTCCCTACTTGTGATCTCTGTCTGTCAAATAAATAAATAAAATCTTTTTAAAAAAAGAATGTATTGCTGAGAAGAAGTGTTAAGTGGAACTAGTAATAATATTGCAAAATAATAGGATGACCACAGCACTACAATTATGAATTTCTTTTTTTTTAAGGGATTTTTTAAAAAGATTTTATTTATTTATTTGACAGACAGAGATCACAAGTAGGCAGAGAGGCAGGCAGAGAGAGAGAGAGGAAGCAGACTCCTGGCTGACCAGAGAGCCCGATGTGGGGCTCGATCCCAGGACCCTGAGATAATGACCTGAGCTGAAGGCAGAGGCTTTAACTCATTGACCCACCCAGGAACCCCCAATTGTGAATTTCTAACTGAATTCAGTTGCCCATTCATTGTAGTCAGGTAGCAAAAATAATCAACAAATTGTCTGGTCCTTTTTGCATTCAATAAATTTTCCACTCCCTTTGTCTGAAGTTGTATGTTTCATCTTTACCTATAAACTCAGATTTGTTCTTTTTTTTTTTTTAAGATTTGCTTATATACTTGAGAGATAGAGTGCACAGACGTGTGTGAGTGGGGCAGGAGGAGAGGCAATGGGAGAGGGAGAGAGAGCATCTTAAGCAGACTCCTCCATGAGGGTGGAGCCTGGGCTGATTTCATGGTCCTGAGATCATGACCTGATCCAAAATCAAGAGTCGGACTCTTAACCAACTGAGCTGTCCAGGCACACCCAGATCTCTTTCTTATACTCTCATCCAACTGAATAAAAGAGGAACTGATAGAAATTTTCCATTTTCCCTAAAGATCTGTATTTACAGCTTATGGCAAGGGATTTTTTACCTCCTGGTCCAAGGTATACGTTTTTGAAAATCAAATCTGAATGTGTGGACTTCAGCCTGGGTTGTGTAAATATTTTTGATCGAGTCCATGGAAATTCTTGAAATCTAAACTGAGATGGGTAAATACATTTTTCAAAATTTCTCTTGTCTTATGTTATTGGAATATTAAGTAAATTGATAACTTATGAATTTTACTTTTCAAAGAATAAACATATATGAGGGCTAGAAAAAGAAATATTAATAAAGATTATAAATATGCATATAATGTATGTATTACTGATTTAAGGAATTAAATTCTTTATGTAAGAACACACTCAGATTACTACTAATCAACTAAACATGATTAATCAATTTTAATTTTCAGACAGTACTTTGGTCTCTTATCAGTTTTTTTGATACTGCCAAGGATGTTATTTTTCCTTGTATACTAAATATGGGAAAACATCCAGGACAGTAGATTTCCAACTAAAAGAATTCTAGATAAACTTTTATTGTACTTTTACACACACCCACACCCTATATACACATATACATATCTATGTCAGCAGACTAGAAAAAAACAAATGAAGTCCATAACTGGTCTCATTATCTCTAAAGACATCTTACTAACAGGTATGAAGTAATTAATCTCATAATAAATCCATCAAACAATATGTCTTATTACTTTAAACAAATAGTCATTGTCTTGGACAGTCCATCCATCATCCATCCATAAAATCATGATTTCTTAAGCCATTTAATCCCTAAAACATTAATATCCTTATTTTCTAATCATCTAGTGATGTTTATGCCTGGCTTTTGCTTTAGTAGCTTTCCATAATAGCACTCTTGGGCATGAGATTTCATTTAACAAGAGGAACAGATTTTTTACTTATATTTTTAAAGAGCCTACTATAGCATTTTTTCCCTGAAAGATGAATACATAAGTATCTTGGTGAACAGAGGAAAATCAAATGAGGGTTTTCTTGTGAAAAAGCAGCAGCTGTTTACTTATTTCGTGAGAGCTGTGATCTCTTTGATACTCTCTGCAGAGAAAAATCTTACTATTCTCCTTTTCTTTCATGTGGTCATAAAATACATGTTGCCACTAACAGCAATCTCTGTGGCTAATCTCTCTCATCTCTCTCTCTTTTTTTTACATGCATGAACAGATTTCTAAAAATAAAATAGTTTTAGCTTTCAGTGTTTGGTATCAGTTCAGTTTTTCCTCAAACTGAAAAAAAATTGTTTTGAGCAATGTGAGGGTGAAAATAAGCATTGTAACTAAATTGTCAGGATGTTGTTTTTGCCTCTGTATGACTGACCACACCAACAGATTCTAAGTATGCTTGGTTATATTTTCTAAACAGAACCAATTTTTCTATCTGGGAAATTAAGTCATGGTTCTTAGAATTATTTTATGTTAAAGCAATAGGACCTGTACTTTTTCTCCAGAGCATTAATTTTGATGCTTTGAAAGACTGAGTCTTCTTAGGCTATTAAAACACTTTCATAAAATGTGAATATATTTATAAATTACACATATGTATTGAGAGATAGCATCCCTATTTATTGAAAGATTGCTAGGAAAAAAACAAGTCTTGGTTAAATAGTTGATAAAACTCATTTTAGTAAAAACTCTATATCCTGGGGCACCTGGGTGGCTCAGTCAGTTAAGCTAAGCATCTGAATTCAGCTCAGGTCATGATCTCAGAATACTAGGATTGGGCGGCTTGGCACTATGTGCTCAGCAGGGAGTCTGCTTCTCAGCCTCTCCTTCTACCCCACCCCTGCTCGTGCTTTCTCTCTCTAAAATAAATAAAGATCTTTTTTTTTTTTTTTTTAAAAGGGTCTGTATCTTATTAATATTGAAGTGGTAGAACATACTACTCAGTGGGAGCTTCTTAATGCATTTAGAAGAATTACTTGTTCTACCTTAGTATATCGTTGCTTATGGTAACATTCTGTCTCCCTAGTCTTCTGTCCTTCATGAACTCCTCTTCTGCATAGTCATTTCGGGTACTAGTACTATTCTAATGTTTTTTTGTAAGTTTTCCTTCTCAAAAATAGTCTTGGTATCTGGGATCCTGAACACTAAGGACAGTCTTTCTATAATATTTATTTGACCCTCAAGACCTGAGTCCTCCATCTTGGTATCTTGTTTATCCAGTTAAAAATCAAAGTGCCACGATATTGCTTGAATTGTGGCTTGAACTCTGTGGTAAACAAGGAGGTCCCCCTTTAAGGAAGGGTGCCTAGCTGTAGGGAGTGTGGTTGACAGCCACATCCAGCTGCCATCTCCTTCAAGGTCAGCCTCAGCTGTACAGAACTACTTCCTCCAAGGTGATGTCCTTCCTGGATTAGCCCACGTGCAGTGAGGTAGGGATGTACCATCTGATCAATTTTGGCTTGATACAGGATAACTCCGATGAACAAAATTTGCTCCAGAACTCCTCATCTTCTTGGCTGAAGGTTGTTGGGCCTGCATCACAATTCAACTTCTTCTGGCCAGTCTTTCATCCATCTCTTTCCTCTCGCAGGCCTTGATCCTTAGTAAATGTCTTATACCTCAACCATCCCAGTATCTACTAGCATAGTAGTTGACCTTCTGTGCCCTTCAAAATATTCATTTCAGTGTCTCTATCCCTACTTTCACTGAATAGCCACAGGCTTACCATGACAGCTATTAACTGAGGAGTATAGCATTGAGTGAAGAAGACAATGTAAGCATACCAGAGGCCCAGGGAAGTGTCAAGCCAAGTGAATCATTCTCACTGGAAGAGTCAAACCTATGGTGAATAAGAACATTAAACCATAGGCTTCTAGGTGATTGTAACAGAGAGTCTGAATCAGAGGACCCAGAAATAGGCTCCTACAGTGTACCGGGAGATACCAGAAATCAGATGGGAACAGAGGCTCTCATAGTCTTGGCAAAGGACTCACTTTGAGAAAAGTTGGAGCATAACCTGGAAAGAGAAACCTGTATGACATGTATGTGGCAGGGTTGTATGTGAGATAGTAATGGTTATGTATTCTGCCCCAGAACTCCCTCCATGCACACATATTATACACATGGGCATGGAAATGTGGATACTGGAAACTCCTCAGGGGGGAGAATCATAGAGGCATACAGAAGAGAAACTTCAAATGTCTTGGGTTTTTACCACAAACACGTTGATCCATGTGTAAAGAAGGAAAGAGTAGAAGAATATTTGATCATGTAGAATTGGTCATCCACATATTCCCTCTCTCTATCCCCCTACATGGAAATCTATGAGCTTGGAAGCAGGATAAAAAGAACCTGAGTGGATAGAGTGAGTGGTGCCCATCTCTACTCAGACCTGAGTTTTCTAGTGGGGGCTGATCAACCTTTAAATGTAGAGGCCTAAGAGTAGAGGAGATACATGTAATACTCTGAATATAGTTCAGGAAGAAGCATAACATCTGCTCTGCGGTACAACCACATGCAAACCATAGATAGAACAAGGATAGAGAAGGCCCAGTGATAGCCTCAGGACTCCCACAGAAGCTGGCAGAAGGAAATACCTACCATCTCATGGATTTTTTTTGCTCTGGTAGTCAAAGTCCTTAAAACCACAGAAAGATTTCCTATGATAATTATCTCAAAATCTGAGTCCTGATAACTGGCATGCTGTCTCCCTAACTAGAAATGCAGTTGCCCCATGTGGATTGGACTATGACTGGATCTCCCAAGCCCTTCAAGCACTATGACTGGCTTGATCTCTCTACTCTTGGGTGGTAGTTTCAGCAAACATTACAAATGAGTTGCCAGCAGATACCACTTCACTCTAGAACTGTGCTTTCCAATATTTTAGCCACTTGCACATCTGAAATGTGCTAGTCTGCACTGAGATTATGTGATATGTAAAATATACACTGTATTTTAAAGACTTAGTAACTTTTCTAGTGTGTCACCTAGAAAGTTCAAAATGGCAGCTGTGGCTTATATTCCTGTTGAATAGCACTGGTCTAGACATGCCATCTGGCAAAGTTCATGACAGAGTTCTTCTACATCTCAGCAGCTCTGGCATGCAATACATAGAGACTGTAAAGTGGATAGTCCTATCACTGCTTCAGTCTTATAAGAGACCAGAGTTATGGACTCTGTTATAGAGATAAAAGGGGTTGGGAAGGAAATTCCAATTTTTGGCTAAGTTTAACCTGAAAGGCCTAAAAAAAAAAAAATCTTAAGTTTCTGAGTTTACCTGGGAAGTTCTAGATAAACCCTTTTGTGCTTAGTTAGAAATGGATTTACAAGATGGAAAAGAAAAATAAGAAAGGTCACATTTTTTGGTGATCTGAGTTTATGTCTCATGACAAATATAGCCTATAATGAGTATTTGCATAAACCATATAAAACTGGGTCATTAAACAGAGCAGAGGCAGAGTCTGATGGGTTAATTGTGAAAATAGTGATGCAGACATAGGGATTTGTAAAACCCACCAGGGTCAAGTGCAAGCTCATGCCCAGGTCTCAGGGCCGAGCAAGCAGAGTGGTCCTAACCAATTTCACTTGAGGCATCAGCTAATACTGCCTTGTTTAGAGCAGTAGCCAGCCACAGCCAGCTACCCCCATTCACATTTAAAGGGCCTTTATTGGGGCCTACCAAAAAGCAAATTAAAATCTGTTATAGTGTAAATTGTACAATTCTACATGGGCCTGAGACGTGCAACGTGAGAGGTGACTAGTGGAGGCTGAGGCTGGTGGTGATGAGGGTGTACCGGATTTACACTAGCAATCTTTCAGATTAAAAAAACTCCAACAAAACCACCAAAGCTATCAAGGTAGAGTCACAAAAGTTGGCTTACTCTCTACAGGCTGTATTAAATACCTAATCCAATTAAATCCATGAGAACCAGGCAGACAATCCTGTTGAATCTTATTTAGGTTAATCAATCATGGCTCTTGAGACCTGGAAGGCATAATTTGATTATCATGTACGTAGGTGAGGTGACTGTGCAGGTGTGCCAGTGTGTCAGGGGAAAAATGATCTGAAGACTTGGTTAGGAGCTGGTTTTAGAGAAACCAAATGTGTCTATCAGTAGAATTCACATGTCCTGGCAGAGTAAGGTTAGCAGTATTTCAAGTCCCAGTCTCAGTCCTTAAATAAGATATATGGAAGCTTCCAACCTTGTTAAGGGGTGAGGTAGTGGAAACTAAGTTGAATTGAGCCAGTACTATTTCAGTTTCCAATAGTGGGATTTACTTACAGATATACTTACTGATAGAGTTTAAAATTGTCGTGGTGTCAGGGTTCCCTAAGGAATGGTAAGTTTTCATACTTTTAGGTTTCCCGGCAACATTTTTATTCCCATTTAAAAAAATTCCCATTTGTATTCCCATCCCATCTTGGATCAGTAATACTGGCACTAGTTCAGGCCAGAGCTGTACCTTGAACTATATAATAGCGATGTCTTATGACCATACCTTAAAAACATTCTGCTCTGAAGATGGAAATTAATGTTTCTTTTGGAAATAAATGCATGTGTTTATGGTGAATCCATTGGTGAGATGGGTAATTTTACCATAGGTATTGCTGCTGTAAATATTAAATACTCTGTTTTGATTATTAGATTTTTAGGAAAGGGTGAAATACTGAGATGAGAAAAGCGCACATTGAGCATTGGGGGGTTTGGTCAAAAATGGATTCTTTGGGACTTCTTCAGGCTGGAAAATCAGGGAAGAGGCAGAAATAATATTTGTGTTAGAAGAGTCAGTAATTTAATGGCCAGAAGAAAAATAAGTCATGTTTCTGTCATTTGAAATTAGCCTGGAAGAGGCCTTTGTGATGATTTTACCCAATGCTTACCTATGGGCTTCAGTAGAGAGAGCTTAGCTCGATGTCCTAGTGAGCAGATTAGAACCAGACTCCACTGTTTAGAATGTCCTTTCTTCTGTACTTCAGACTTCCCTTGATTTTCTTATTCTTTGTTTTTGAGAGTTCCTTTTTCAAATAATAAACATATAGTGACCACTTACAGAAAGCTTAGAGCCTTCCGAGCACTGAAAATATTAAGAGCATTTTTATGGCTATTGTGGTGGCTAGACAGTGAGCACCGAGAGGTTCACTTACCTTTCCAAGGTCACTCAGCTGGGAAGTGTGCACAGCGAGGGTTTCAGGGCTTTGATGTCAACCTGGCTCTGGAGAGTAAATGTCTGGCATTACATAAGTGTGCCAAGTGTAATCAAATCCAATAAAAAGAGGGCATGAAATGATGCATGGTTTAAATATTTTTTTAATGAAAAATGCTAGTATTCTAGAATTTCCTCAAGGAAATAGAATCATGCAGTAAAAAATAAAAACAACAGATCCTACTATGACTTACAACCCTGGAATTGTTAGCCTTTTACTAGGAGTAGTTTACCACACTGTTTAGAGTCCCTCACTTTGTTTGAATTGCACTGGGGGTGGTAGAAAAAAAAAAGTCTCCATCTTTTGGGCAGGGAAGTACTGATGAGTTCTTTTAAAGTACAAACTGTACCGACTCTAAGAGGAGCTGTGACTTTTATGCTTCAGAATTAAATTGACTGAAAGAGTAGCCAAGCAAACTTTTAAAACATGGTTTTGGAGTGTATGAAGAACAGCTTATACAGAAGAAAGAAAATACCACAAAGAAATAAATGCACATCATTTTTAGCCTAATAATATAATGTGGCATATGATAAAGTAGACTTCTTTTTTTACTTTACAAATGTCACAGTAATTTTATTTTTTTTATTTTTATTTTTTAATTTATTTATTTCTCAGAGAGAGAGAGGGAGAGAGAGTGAGCGAGCACAGGCAGAGCGGCAGGCAGAGGCAGAGGGAGAAGCAGGCTTCCTGCCGAGCAAGGAGCCCGACGTGGGACTCGATCCCAGGACGCTGGGATCATGACCTGAGCCGAAGGCAGCCATGTAACCAACTGAGCCACCCAGGCGTCCCATCACAGTAATTTTAAATGTTACTACTAATTTTCTTCATCCCCAAATCCCTTTTGGGGAAAATGCTATATGGAACAATTTTGCATAAATGGGGAATGTGGGAAATGGTTTTCAAAAGTTCAAGCTTGTATGTATCATTAGAGACAGGAAATGTGCTCAGAATATCCAAGTAATGTGGGAAACATAGGGGGCCAAAACATCTAGGTTCCTTAATTCTTTATGATGACTAAAAAGCCGAAAGACAGGGAGTCTCATGTTGAGCATGGGGGCCATTAAGCAGACAGCAGACAGAAGACTTTTCCAGTTAATGTTAAATTAGAATTACAGACTGCCTAGTTTTGTGGTTATGGTCAGAGAGCTGGGTTTTTGTTTGTTTGCTTGCTTTATTATTGTTGTTCTGTTTACGTGTTTATTGTGCAGGTCTTATTCATTTCCAGAGTGTTCTTTTCTAAATTTAGAATCAGGTAAGATTCCAGTATAGCTGAAAGGAAAAGCAAAAGAGCACACTTTTACAATTTCACAGATCACTGAAGCATCATCACCTATACCCCTTACTGCCTCCGAGTGCCTATTTTCTCTCTATTCACCATATCAGCTTGAAGCCTGAGTGGCAGTGAATTTCTCAAAATGTATGGTAATTGCAGGAGCCGCAGTAAGGAATCTGAGAGCCTGAGGTTTATAAATGGATGTGTGTGGTGGAGTGGATAAATTTGTGGTCATCGAAAGAGAGGAAGAAAACAGGGCACCCTGGCCTCCACACCAGCGAGGGCAGAGTTAAGGAAATAGAAAGGGAGTGAGGTATTTCAAAATGGGGGAGGGGGCGGTGCTTTGTATAGGAACTTCATGGCAAGCTTCTGGAAGGGCTGGAGAAAGAAAAAGAGGGAAACTGGAGGAGCAAAAAGGAGGAAGGAACAATACTCTGAGATGCAGAAACCACTCACACCCCCAGGCTGGAGTTCACAGGACTGTCCCTGTGGCCCTGCAGAGGTGGCTGCCACTGCAGGGTTCTGGGATTCTCCAACACTCCGGTCACCCTGGTCACCCCGGTCACCCCTTGCCTGTGCTGCTGCAACAGCCGCCAGCAACTGCCCTTGGTAATGGTGTCTACAACCCCTCTTCCTCTTTCCTTCTCTTCCAGCCGTGCTGCCCATTAGCAGGCCCTACACAGGAAGCCAGACCAAAAAAGGGGTCTGTGAAATGAAGGTTCAGCCTTTCCACCCCAGTTGTTCAGGGCAGGTGAGTGGCTGTACTTGCACTTGTCATAAACTACGAAATCACTGTCAACTTGAATCCAAAATCATTAGCATGTCAAGAGTTCTGAGAAATAGGGCCATCTGGGTGGCTCAGTGGGCTGAAGCCTCGGCTCAGGTCATGATCCCAGGGTCCTGGGATCGAGCCCCGCATCGGGCTCTCTGCTCAGCGGGGAGCCTGCTTCCTCCTCAAAGGGAAAAAAAAAAGAGTTCTGAGAAATACTAGCATAGGCATCCCTTTTAAATTTTGTTTATCTATCTGGTTAAGGGCATTTCAATCTAGAGTCTACTGCAGGGCTCGGCAAACTTTTTTGGTAAAGGTTCAGATAGTAAATATTTCAGGCTTATGGTCTATATAGTTTCTGTAGAAACTATGACCTCTGTTACTGTAGCCTGAAAGCAGCCATAGACAATACACAAATGAGCATAGCTGTGTTCCAGTAAAACATGACTCCAAAGACAGGTGGCTGGCAGGCAGGTTGTACTTTGTGGATGCCCGACTTGCTGAATAACAGAGACCTAGAACCGTAACAAACTGGACAATGATCTGAAAATTATGAACCTGTTGTGAGCATAACTTGAATGCTGTGTTAACTTTGATTTAATTTGCAAACCTATCTTTGAAGAATGCATGTATTATAAATATAAACAATCTATATAAGTCCCCTTTTATATTGTCAATGATTTTAAAATACTTCAAATGTATAATTCCTTTATTTCCTTGACAAATAGACAGTTGAATTCAGACCAGAAGAAATTTTGTCTCAGATGCCTTTATAAGAGTACCTCAGAACCTGTTAAAGAAAAAGGGGTCCAATGAACAAAATCCAAAATATATCTGCCTGAAGGCAGAAGACACAACTTAGCATTGTGCCAGGCCAGGGAGGCCATCAATGACTATATATATGAGAAGCCCAAGGCATTAAGAAAGCAATAGCATTTGGGTTATAAGTTAGGATTATAGTAATTTGGCCCAAAACTCTCTGGCCATGAAAAGAGCCCAGGCATGCTTAGAACACTGATGATAGTTTATTATTACAACATAACCTGGAATATCTAGACTAATTTGTTCAATGACTAAATTAATGTCTTTGTGGACATTTTCTTTAATTTGTCCTATGTAATAATTTTAATTTTTAATAATATTTTTCTTTAATATTAATATTAATAATTAAAATAAATTAAATTAATAATTAAAATAAAATAATAATAATTTTCTTTAATTTGTCCTAGGTAATAAATTCTGTTAATGTAAGCAAAAGCTGACCTAATATTCAACTCTTTCCTCTAAATAAAGTGCCCACTTTAGTTGTTGGGATACCTGGTAAATTCAGGGTTTGGAAGTAGAATAGCTTTCATTTAAAGAAATTTGTTTCCAAGTCAGTATTGAGTGTGTTCCCTATTTCTTAATCGTTTGGTTCTGGAGCACGCAAGCTAAACTAATCATTATTCAAACTCTGAATATTACTGGAGGTAGGTATTTATGAGATAGACTTAATGCCCTAGAAGGAGAGTAAGACTTCATAATCTTGCAACTTCAAACACCTTTATTTTAGCAAAGAGAGTATGATAATGTCTAATGTATACATTTTTAGCATTTTCATTTGGTATTTTAATTTGAATACTTAGTAAAACATTAAATGGAATTACCAAATTACCATATGATTCAGAAGTCCCACTTCTGAGTATATATCTGAAAGAATTAAAATCAAGATCCTGGAGACATATCATCACTCAGATGTTCACTGAAGCATTATTCACAATAGCTAAGATATGGAAATAGCTAAGATATAAAAATGTCTATTGGTGGATGAGCAGAGTTGTAGTTCACTAGGTAGAAAGTTTCAGTGATGCAAGATGAATAAGTCCTAGAGATCTGCCACACAACACTGTGCCTGTTAACAATATTGTTGTGTGCACTTAAATATTTATTAAGAGGATTAATCTCATGTTGTCTTCTTACCACCATAAAAGAATCATAAATACTATATGTTCAAGGGTTACTAAATTCTCTGTCTAAAGTCTGTTTTGTTTTGTGTAATAATTTTCTCAGACAGTTTGGCCAACCACCTAGTGAATCCTTAAGAGTACAGATTACTAGGGCAGCTTTTGATTATATAATAGAATTCATTATATAGGAAAAATTTAAGAGATTTCCAGAGTGACATGAAATTGTCAGGCTCTGACAAGCTATACAACAGTAATAAACAGTCACCAGGGAGATTCAGGGAGGTTTTGGATGAACCTCCATTCCTAGAAATAAAATATTTTCTTCTTTTCCAAGTGTACAGGACTGAAATTTATCCTTCTGATACCTTATTTTCTGTTGCAGGATTTTTCTTTCCAGAATGTCCACTCTTAGAAAAACTGTCTCTTGTAGCTCTCACCTTTTGTCTCAATGAGGATATTCTTGGAGAACACACTATCAGTCATGTGTACCATTCCAAAATTTGAGTCATTGTGACTTATTGCCTGCCAATCACCATCTAGCTGTCTTTTTTCATAGATTTCAGTTTTCCTTCCAAAGTCGAGAAGCTGTTGTCTTTCTTACTATTCCTTTAATCTCAACTTACCTCTTTTGGACAATTACTTTTAAAAAAGCACATCCACAGTTCTACCAAAGCAGGCATTCTGAATTTGTATAAAGCCCAGGAACACATCTGACCATTTTTTCAACTCCTGCAGACTTCCTTCTACCCATATTACAAATAAACAGATAAAAATCTGTAATAGTTAGAAAGCTAGAATGTCTAAAAGGCAAGCATTTTGTTTCAACTATCTGCTACAATTTAAATTAGCAAACAAAACCCTTTACAATTCTGCATTCAAGTTGATGATGATTTTGCAGTTTATAGAAAGTACAGAGAAGAGTTTTTTCCTCTATGCATGTGCAGTTGAAGGCCCACATCCAAGAGGTTCTCCAAGACAAAAGAACAAGACTTTCTAAAGAGACTATGAAATCTTATCACTTAAGATGTAGAAAACTGGGGGGCACCTGGACGGCTCAGTGGGTTAAGGCCTCTGCCTTCAGCTCAGGTCGTGATCCCAGGGTCCTGGGATCAAGCCCCACATCGGGCTCTCTGCTCAGCTGGGAGCCTGCTTCCTCCTCTCTCTCTGCCTGCCTCTCTGCCTACTTGTGATATCTGTCTGTCAAATAAATAAATAAAATCTTAAAAAAATGTAGAAAACTGCTTGCAATACTTAAGTGACAAAAGTGTTTAATTCTGCTCATCAAGTTATTTAAAAACCATAGGCTAACATTTCTAGCATAATACCCCCAAACACATACCTACCTTGGAACATAGAATCCTCCTATTCTTTCTGAAAGCAAATTTACTAGGTGAATTCATACTTCCAAACACAATTCAATTCCACTGGGCTTTTCTAGGAAGGAGTACATTGAACCCAGTTTTTAAAAGCCTAGTTATACCACTTGTGAACACTGATATAAGCCAGGAAGGGGATACCTTTGTGACCTATGAAAATTAACTTAGTTTCTCCATGTTAATTTTTAAAAAGACTTTATTTATTTACTTTTGTGTGTGTGTGAGAGGGAGAGATCGAGAGAGAGAGCCCACAAGTAGGGGAAAGGGGCAGAAGCAGAGGGAGAAGCAGAGTCCCTGCTAAGTAGGGAGCCAGATGCAGGGCTCTGTCCCAGGACTCTGGGATCATGACCTGAGCCAAGGCAGAAGCTTGGTGCCCTCCATGTTAATTTATAGAAAACGTTCCATTTGTACACGTTTTCATATATTAAAAAGAACATTCCTTTTGTAAAACCCACTTGAAGTGCTTAGAAAATACTAAACACACAATGCCACCTTAGAAAACTATACCAGGAAATTATAATACTAAAATACTAAATATAGTACTAAAATACTAGGAGGTTATAATGCTAAACAAAAAACTCCCTTTCTTATATAAAATTAATTAGCCAAGGCTACAGAATGTTTGTGGCTTTAGTTCTTCCAAGTTGCTGTCTTCTATCTGTATAGATACATAAACGCATATACATATACATACACAAATGTATTTTTTAATACGTAATTTTTCTAGTGCACAGTAAAGGAAATACAAGATTGTTTTTCAGGCTGCTAGAAAAATTGAAGTAATTTCAAACTAAGGAAGGGAAATAGGTAGAATTTATTGTAATATTGAATATTTGTCCCTTCCTTATTCCTCAGAAGTGATTAATTGAAGGAGACACTTAAACAAGGGAAAACTGCTAGAGGCTATATAGCCCAGTAATAGAGGAAGTAGTGAGTGAATGAATGTCTTGTAGTAATTTGAATTTTGCTGCCAGATTCAATGAGCCCTGGAGTAGTAGTTCATGTTTAATTCCTATGTTTAAAGATAAATCACAGGTAGATGAAAAAACTTTTACTCTTCATTCATTAAAACCTATAAAGGCAAATTAATACATTTTTAATAATCATACAATGGGGTAGTTTTAGTCTGTTGAATAGAGAGTATTCCATAGTGCCAAGGTCCAGTCTCTAGACTAGATTATAATTCTTTTAAAGTCAAGTATGATTGGAGGGTAGAAAATCAGCTTCCCAAAAGGGAGTGGAAAAAATATGCCTCCTGGGTGATTGGTAGGGCTGTGATCCAGGCAATATATAATATCTGGTGAGCATGGTGTTTCTCCAGTGTAAACCATATACTGACATGGGAAAAGTGAGGGCAATTCTCTGTGTATTATGGTCAGTGGCACATTGGGGTGTCTGAGCCAGTGACCTTGTCTTTGCCTTGTGATCATTAATGGTTCTTCCTCACAATTTCATGGAAGTCCAGTGGGCTGGAGGAAAAATTAGCTAAGCAATTAAACCTGAGACTGATGAAAATATTTTACTTGAGGAGTTATTGAGATAATTGATCTGAGCCTATATTAAGGGGTTGAGTTTAGCATAAAGCCTGCTAAAATTAAAATCTCTGATGATTTTATAGTGCTAAATGCTTGTCCCCAAACCAAAAGATTATAGAATTCCTGGTAAGATATTGATTTCTATTGTTTTTTGCTCCTGAATAATGTGAATATAAAAAGATTTTAATTAAATGTGAGTTAAAGTTACTCTTTATAATTTCCTAGGAAGGATCGAGTTTTTGTAATTATTTCCAAAAAGTATTATTTTGTATGAGTCTTCCTTGAGGTTTCTTCTATATTCACTCTATTGTATGAATATATAAAATTTACTTTGAAGCATTTCCTTAAGATTGCTAATTTTATCTTATTTATATTATTTATGATTTCTAGTAATATCAATAAAAGTAAGTAAATGGAGTATATAAGCTTTGACATCCATTACACTAAGGAATATTTGTGACACAATCATAAGCAATAATTGTCAAAGGTATTTTGGACAATTAACTGACTTAGATATCTCTGAACCCTAGTTAATCAGAGAATATAGCAACTAACACCTGCCTTATACAAACATTAGGAAGAAGCCAAATATTGCACATAATATTCCTGGCTCTCAATATGTATTCTGTAAATGACAGCACTTATTCAAGCATCATCATATTTTCCCATTATAAATTTTGTTACTCTAATATCAAAAAGATGACTCATCAAACCAATTTGCTTAGTAATGTCTGTGACAGAAAGCTTTAATTTAGCTTTCTCACAAATCCAACAAACTTTTTGTATTATCTGAGTTTTCAACAGACTGGCTGTTCACAGACAGTTCAGATACTGCATCTGCTTAAAAAAAAAAGAGCCTTTTTTTACTTTAAAGAGATGGTATTTTAGACATCCCATCCTTAAAAAGATGGGTGGGGTGGGAATGGAGTAAGACTCTGAAGGGTGAGACTCAATGTCTTGGTGGAAAAATGTATCCTTGTTTTTGTCCAAAGTTAAATTCATCTGCAGTTTAGTTCCCATCTGCTATCTCTCAAGGAATTTTATTGAATATCTTGTTCTCTCCTGTATCTTCTCCCCCCAATTACTATTTCTTTTTCAATTGTTTGCATCTTTTCTACCTTAAAAATGGACCACAAAAAAACTTTGATATCTGTTCATGTCTCTTCTGTGTTAAAATTGAACATAAATAATACCCCTTAACATCTGCAGTTCCCTCAACACACACCCAAGTGAGGAAATTTCCTAGATGCCAATGCACAAGGCTGAAGTTTGCTTTTAACAAGTGTCAGAATCCCCTGGAGGCCTTAAATGTTGGGCCCCAACCCAGAGTTTCTGATTCACAAGCTCTTGGGCGATGGTGATGCTGCTAGTCAAGGAGTGACCATGGAATGAGACACCCTAAAACATCATTAGAAATTAGAGAAATGATTTTCATCAGATCTCCATTCAAAGAGAATAGTGTATATATATTGGATAGGACTTCTCTTGCATTTCCTTTTTTCTAATATAAGTTCTTTGTCAGTGTGTAGGTAATTTGGCTGTCCAAAAATGAAATGCCCTGCTTTGAAGCATTTGCTGATTTCCATGGTGTGACTACTTTGACCATTGCTTATTTCACACTACAAATGGGACATCAGTGAGCAAGACATTGGAAGAGATGCATACATTCATGTTTCTTGGAAGCAGTTTGGAGACAGTTTCAGCACGCCACTGATTCATGTGAATATGGACATCTTTTATTGACAAAGAAGTGGTAATGGACATAGTTGAAACCCAGGTAGTCTCACCCTGCTTATGGAATTTCCCTTCCTTATCTATTGTTTATATTTATTCTCCTCCTCCCTGCATTGATCTTTGTTCTGGTAAACCCTAGTGTGACTTTCTGTCCAAATGCCAGAGATTAGGTATACATGTATAGATTTACTTGAGGAAGGATGGCTAATATCCCATTATTTATGAAGACTTGCCAAACCAGAGTCTAAAAGAGAAGGGTTTGGTACAGAAGATTGGGGATGCGAATGGTGGGCAAACTTTACTAACTTGTGAGGCTTTCCTCATGTATTTGTTTGAATAGCCCAGAAGTTACCTAGCTAATGACACTCTCATTACCAAATACTTCCAATTCATAAACTTTCCAGATGTATTTATATATATATATATATTTTAAGATTTTATTTATTTATTTGACAGAGAGAGATCACAAGTAGGCAGAGAGGCAGGCAGAGAGAGAGAGAGATGAGGAAGCAGGCTCCCTGCGGAGCAGAGAGCCCGATGTGGGACTCAATCCCAGGACCCTGAGATCATGACCTGAGCCGAAGGCAGAGGCTTAACCCGCTGAGCCACCCAGGTGCCCCCTTTATATATGTTTTTTCACCTAAAAGTTTTCTTTAAGTCCCAAAGAAACAGGGAAATAAGGAAAACTAAAGTATTCAATGAGAATTGGCAGTGGTGACCATTTCTTTCTCAACCATGTGTCCATGATCAGGTAAACAAAAGGCAAATGGGTGCCAAAGGACGGGGAGCTTGATAAATGCTTTCAGGCCTGCTTGCTGTCCTATTATTCAAACAGCAGTGTGCTTCATGATTATTTATCAGATCAGAGAACTAAGCCCAAAGAACACTGGAATCATATCCCACTCACAAATTCCAGGTCCTCAGTACTACTCAGTGTGCCCTAATTTTTTTCCTGAAGTGAAAAACAGACCAGAACAACTTTAAATTATTTTAAAATGCAGTTTATCATGGGAGAGAATGAGAACAATTTTTTATAGGAAGTTTGCAATCATTTTAATTCAAAGAACTTTGATTTTGTTTCACATTTATTTTATGCAAAGTTGAAGGTGGAAGTATGTGGCAAAAAATGAACTTCTGTTTGGAAATCATAGGCCTAGCACTGTTTTGGAATTTCCCCCTTGATTCTACACTTGAAAATAAAGGGGTTGTTTTCATGGAAAGTTTTGAAGATGGTGTTGGTACAAAGCTGAGAAGTAATATCGGGGTGGGAGGCGGTTTACCCAGATCACTGGAAGATCTGGGTAGAGCTGACTGTCACTCTTTAAAAACAATGGGGTCAAGTCATATTCTGATGAAGATAAGACTACTTGTGACTAATAAAGCTCTTAGGCCCTGTAACTTCCTCAGGGTATATTGTGTGAAATGATCTTTTCTTTTGTAGCTGTTTGAGGTAAAAAAGAATCTTAACAAATGCAAATAGGATTTGTCAGTTCATCACAGGATATGAGGGACAGGAGAAAAGTCATGTTTTAGTACCTCATTCCTTCAAGAACATGGAATCCCAGGGCAGAAAGTTTTGTGGTAGTGAAAGATGAATAGGAAGCTAACTCCAAGAGACTCCAGAAGAAAATACTAAGTGGGAATTGAGTTTAAGGAAGTGATTGAGATATGTATCCTAGTTAAGAGTCCACTGGATTTTTCCCAACTTCTTGGATCCATTACTCTTCCCCTTCTCTGTGTGTACTGTCCCTAAGTTATTAAACATTTATTAAGCCTCATTTCCTTTGTGTAGCTATTCCTTGAGGATATTTTTCTCTCTGTGGTGTGAATAACTGATAGAAAAGTAATATGTAAGCCCACTCTTGAGAAAGTTCCCATTCCAACAGGAAATCTTTCAGAGAGTCTGTTAAGATAAATGACTACAGGGGCACCTGGGTGGCTCAGTTAAGCCTTTGCCTTCGTTCTGCTCAGGTGATGATCCCAGGGTCCTGAGATTGGGCCCCATGTTGGGCTCTCTGCTCAATAGGAGCCTGCTTCTCCCTCTCCCTGCCACTCCCCCTGCTTGTGCTCTCTCTCTCTGTCAAATATATAAATAAAATCTTTTTTTTAAAATCTATTTATCTGTCAGAGAGAGAGGGAGAGAGAGAGCGAGCACAGGCAGAGAGAGTGGCAGGCAGAGGCAGAGGGAGAAGCAGGCTCCCCGCCAAGCAAGGAGCCCGATGTGGGACTCGATCCCAGGATGCTGGGATCATGACCTGAGCTGAAGGCAGCCACTTAACCAACTGAGCCACCCAGGCGTCCCTAAATAAAATCTTTAAAAAAAAGATAAATGACTACATTTATAGTAATGGAATTCCCAGATCAATGGCAGGTAATTAGGGAATTATCTTTGGGGCAAGATTTTTGCAAAGCTCTTCAATTTGTATCACATATTTATAATGCTGGCCTTGCTTTGGACTTACAAACATCAATATAAATGCTCTGATTAAATTCAGTTTGATACAAGGAAAAGGAAGCCTCCAGAAAGTCCAATGAAAATTTTTTTTCCATTTGTAAAATTTAATTCAGTGTTTAATCTTTTGAGTGATTTTTTACTATGTAGACTTCAAACTTAATTCCTCCAAATAATTTACATATATTTGAAAATGCATCTCCCATCTCACTAAGCTTTTCTTTCTTCTCCATCCAAAGTTCAGATGATGTTATAATTAAATCATTTCAATTCCTCTCCCAGGCACTGGCGGGCGGTTCCTTATCAGGGAACTTCACTGCAGGCAGCATTTCCTGTTTCTAGAACAAGAAAAAATTACTACTAATCATTGTCATTTTCTTGATCTACTTATAGTGCTGGCACCAAGGCTGAGAAAACTGCTGAGTCACAGGGTCACTGGGAAAAGTTTTCTTTGGACATTTCGCTAACTTACCTCTTTTGGTTTTCTTTATCCTGAATAGGCTATTGTTTCTCAAACCATATTTTCAGTAAATTTAGTTCTCCTTCTGCTGTTTTTCAGGTGTGTTGGCCTTTTCCTTCCTTACTCTTTTCTGTCTGTAAAAGTTAAATTCTTGGGCTTTATTCCCTGAGAGGTATCCACTTATCAAGTCAAATTCTGCGTGAGAAACTCTTACTAACAAGTTACTCCAACATCAGTGGGACCAGAAAGCCTGACAGCAATTTCCCAGGAATCTTCTGGTTCTTCTTCTTCTTTTTGCTTTTAACCTGAAGAAATACATGCTCATCAATTACTTATATACTTGTCTCTCCAAGTATTTTGACTACAGAGTAATTTCAGCTTTTAAGAGGCCTAGGCTGTGGTTAGATACTCAAGATAATTCTTTTGATCCCAATAAAATACTTAATGTCTTTTCCAGCCTAGCGTTGTTCCCGTAACAGAATGCCATTACGAAACCAGGCAGATCGTCTTTGGTCCTGCCATCCCCTACCCCAGGCAGGTCCTCTTGCTCTGCTTCCTAATGCCACATGACCAAATCACCTTTATCTCAATCAAACCACGTTTGCAATCTTGAAGAATATTTGCCTCCTTTTGCTCATCCCAGTCAATCTATGCCAGTCCAGCTGAGCGCCTCTCCACAAAGGAACCCTCTTGTATCTGTGTTGTCACTTACAGCCCCTGTCATCACCATAATTTAGACTTTTACCTTCTCTTGCCAGAAATATTGTGGACTCATCTACCTGCCTGGTTCCAACTCTCCCGCCTTCAGAATGGCTGGGACTGCACCATTGTCACAGCAACTGTTCACAGATGTCACAATGAGCATGTAATTCTTTCTTGCATTAAAAATAACAGTGTCTTAGCCTGATAATGAAAGCCTCGGTTAGCCAGGGCTTAGCTTTCTGATCTCTTCTCTTCCCATTGACTGACATAAGTGAAATGAACTCATCTTCCCAGAAGATGCCTTAGTGATGATGATGCTCTTGCATTATCCTTTTCTATGACCTGTTGACACTTCCTGTAAGGCCTGTATCGAATCACATTTGATTTATGATGTGTTTGTGATACCACCTCTACATCTGCATGCCTCTCACCCTCTAAGGTATCCCTTGGAGGGGCTTTATAGTTATTGGTTCAGACAGACCTAAATTCAAACCATAATTCTGCCTATTACTACTGTAATGACTTTGATAAGATTAGATATCTTCTCTGAGCCTTGTGTTTTCTTTTT
Organism: Mellivora capensis; assembly: GCA_004024625.1. Taxonomy (NCBI): domain Eukaryota; kingdom Metazoa; phylum Chordata; class Mammalia; order Carnivora; family Mustelidae; genus Mellivora; species Mellivora capensis. The sequence goes on along the minus strand of PISX010002180.1, from coordinate 109,653 downwards.
TAGTCTGTAAATTGGAGATGATATTTTCTTTTAATATGAAGATTAAATGAAATCATCCATATATAATACATATACGAACTTGGAATATATTAAAGATTTCATACACATTATTCTTAGGTAACTCTTCCTTGGTACTAATTACCCTCTTGCTGGCATTCTGGCCTTTTGAGATCTTCGTCCATCCTCTACATAACCCTATGAGGGCATTACTTATTTTTGGATCCATCAAAACAACAATGAAATACCTAAATCAGGAGATTATGAAGAATGCTGGAACTGATTTTTTTTAAAAGATTTTTTTATTTATTTGAGAGAGAGAGTGCAGAAAGAGAGAGAGAGAGCATGAGCCAGGGGGAGGGGCAGAAGCAGGTTTCCCACTGAGCAAGGAGCTTGACGTGGGGCTCAATCCCAGGTCTCTGGAATCCTAACCTGAGCTGAAGGCAGATGTTTAACTGACTAAGCCACCCAGCATTCCTGAAGCTGGAATAAAGAGGAATAAATAAATACTTCAATTCAGAGGGATAAAAAGGAATTTAATTCATAACTGGAAAAAATGGCCATATTTTTCTTCTGGCAATAATAAAAGGAGAGGTATAGAGTTATTCATGACAAAGAGATGAAAAATAAAGGAATGTGATTATTCTATGACTAGAATCATAGTCATTCATAACCATGTGGTTATGAAATGAGGTATAGAAACCACATCTTCCAGATAATCATCATGTAAATAATTTTGTTTAGGAATGTGGATACTTCCATTCTCTCCTGGATTCACTGTACTTTCTCCTACCATCATTACTATCTGGGCCTTAGGCATCAATTACATATTGCTTTAGATTATTTTCTGACAATTACAATAAATATCAACATTGGCTTTGCAGTGAGATCACAATCAATATGAGGGCAACATACTTCTTTTTTTTTCTTTCTCATGACATCAAATACAATTTCACATTCATTAACACAGAATATAGTCTTTAGAGACAAACAAATGTGGACCCTATTCAGGGTTCTATCACCCAAACACTGGCTAAACTCGGACAACCACTCAATCTCTCCATGTGAAGTAACCTCTACACGGCGCATATTTGGATTATACAACTGATTTTTGGGCATTTAAAGCAACCCTCTGACTAGAATTTAGGTTTCTATCTAATTTCCCAGTTCACTAGAGAGAAAGAATATGCTAGCCATGCTGACCTAGTTGTCTGGGTCCATGATTGTTATAATACAGTGGATTAACACTTAAGCACCCTAATTTTGTATTTATCTCTTATGAACCTGATTCATCTAAGATGGCTTAATAGATAAACCTCTCTTATTATACTGACAAAATGAAATTTCTGAACCATGAAGCTAAGGACTTTGTAGTGTGGGAAATTACAAAGCAAATATCACATTATGAGGCTACTTAGAGGCCTTTTCTGGAAACCACCAATCTCCTGTCAGGTCCTGTTAAAGTTTCAAGTCAGTTGGTAAACTGTATCTTGAAGAATTACAAAAATGAATGTAGCAGAGGATATGCCCTATAAGTTCACCTTCAAGTAGTTTTTAGGTTACATACCTGATACATTTAATATGTTTTTTGATACTCAGAAGTAATTTAAAATGGTGCAATTGATGCCTATAGCTTTGTTGATTTAAGTAACAAGAGAATTGAAGTAGCATTGTATATACAGAATGATTTCATATAGCTTGACTTCAAAGCTTTAGACTTCGGTAGGCAAGACAAAAAGTTTCTGTATATATCATTCTTAGCTTTATAGTCTATTTTATCTATAGAACAAACTTGGGAGGATTTTGTGAGTTGCAGTTATGAAATTCTATTGCCCTGTATTTCAAAATAGTACTTTTTATATATATGTCACTTGGGTTTGGGGTGGGATGAGGGATACAGTTAGCTATTTTTGGAGATAGTTTGAAAATAACTTATCTAGATGACCTGTTGTCTTACAGAGGGAGCTGGGGACTGGAGAGTTGGAGTAATTGGCCCCGACTCTCACATCTTATCAGAGGGAGGAACCAGGTCCCCCAACTCCAAGTCCAGTCTGCTTTCTACCACCCCAGATTGCTGACCTACAGGAATACAGCACAAGTGTGTTATATTTTGAGCATCAGACCCTGGATTGAGGGTCTGACCCAGGATTGTCACTCTGTAGGATTGTCACTCTGTAGGCCCATTCTGGTGTTCCTTCTGATTCACTTAACCCTTATCTTTATTGGAAGAGCAGAACCTCTTGGAACTTGTTCTTAGACTTAAACTCTACTTGTTTTTTTGTTTGTTTGTTTTTAATATTTTTATTTATTTATCAGAGAGAGAGAGAGAGAGAGAGACAGAGAGAGCACAAGCAGGGGCAGTGGCAGGCTCCCCACTGAGCAAGGAGCCCAATGTGAGACTCGATCCCAGGATCCTGGGATTATGAGCTGAGCCAAAGGCAGGCCCTCAACCAACTAAGCCACCCAGGCATCCATTAACCTCTACTTGTAAAGGCCTGACATGCTCTGCTCCTCATTCTTTGAATGTAGTTCTTGAGTTTCAGTACTGAACCTACACGTCATTTAAGAGCAAGAATAACTCAAATGTTTTATAACAATTGGATTTTTAAAAATACAGCTAGGCAACCTGCTTCATTCAAGAAAATTCTTTGATGCCTACCCATGTGCCAAAATTGTTCTGAGCACCGAGGATATACTAGTAAGCAGGACATAAAAATCTCTGAATATAAAAATCTCTGATGTCACTGTACTTACACACCATGAGGGTCAGAAAGATGAATCGGAGGAGAGGGAATGAGAAATATTGGGAAGGAGTGTTGCAGTTTTATGTACGGTAATCAGGTCACCAACAAGACAGTGTTTGGGTCAAGACCTGGGTGAGGTGAGGGGGCAAGGCGCACAGATATTTGGGGGGAGATTGGCTTAGGGGGAGGGAGGAGCAAGTACAATAGCACTGATGTAACAGTGTTTGGTGTATTTGAGGAGCAACCAAGAAGGTAATGTGTGGAGTGAAGTGAATAGGGCAAGTTAGGAAAACAATAGGAGGTGAGAGCAGAGAGGTAAGCAGAGAACCATGGTTTCTGATCCCAGCTTTGGAAAGATTTTGTCTTTTATCAGCCTGATTATTAAGCAAAGAATTCATGCTTACTTATAATAGGTATATTTGTCTCTAATGAGGATGATGAATTAATATAGCTTATTTTTTATTTTGAGACATATCCACAGGTGAATAACTGATATTATGATAAAAATTCAGGAGATGCTATAATTTAACACACACACACACACACACACACACACACATATATATATATATATATATATAATTATTTGTTTTAAAGTCTAAAGGTGTTGTGTAGGTACAGAATTAATAAAAACTTACCAAGTACTTTTGTCTGACAATGCTTATGTTACTTTTATTAATAAAAAACATAATTAGAACTCTCTTCTAAATTCAGTTAAATATCTCATGTTTCATATCGTAAAATGCCTTCTCTTTTTATGATTTTGTTTGTCTCTAAAACACCAGGCTCTTTTTCAACGTCCTTGGTCCTTGGTCACTTTTCTTCTTGGTCTTCTTCATTGGTCTTTGGTGATTTTCAACAAATTTACAAAATAGACACCCACCCAGGGAACTAAATTCTCAATGGCATGGATTGTATATAATCCAGCACCAATATATTTCTTTCTTTTTTAGAATTTACATGACAATCAAGAGAAAAATTATGTACCAGGCAAGGGTCCTGTGACTGGATTTGAAATCATCTTTTTCTCAGAGTGATTTGAGAAGTCCAGTAAAATAGGAGTTCGGCAACTTTGCTTTAGTTAACTATGGTCATCTTCACACATGGTATATGGACCAAGGTGGCCTTGTCCTGGGTACCAGTGAAGGGAGAATGGACCATATAGACACAGAGGAAAAAGGAGGTGAGTGGTGTCTGGAAGAAGAGGGGAAAGTGGTGAACATCAGCTACCCAAATCCTCTGCCTTGGCAAATGAAGCTCTTAACACATTCTGCTACGTCCTCCTAAGGGGTATTTGCTAGAAGATTTCATGTTTTGCAGAGGAGCATGAATCTGAAGTCTGAACTTTATTCTCTCTAACATCATCACATTAGCTAACAGAGTTTAGATTTTAGCTAAAAGGAGATAACCCTGAGAAAAGAAAGATCAGGGAAATGGAAGTTGTAGTGTAGTTCAGGAAAATTCCCAAAGAAGTCTTCATGTTATTACCTTATGGGTAATGATATTTTCTTCTCTAACATGGAAATGGGTACTTTCAAGCTATTAAAGGTAGTTTTTATTATTAAGAAAGATGGAGAGGAGAAGGGAGTTGAGGGAAATTGGGGGGAGATGAACCATGAGAGACTATGGGCTCTGAAAAACCACCTGAGGGTTTTGAAGGGGCGGGGGGTGGGAGGTTGGGGGAGCCTGGTGGAGGGTATTATGGAGGGCACGCATTGCATGGAGCACTGGGTGTGGTGTAAAACTATGAATTCTGTTACGCTGAAAAGAAATGAAATAAACAAAAATTAAAAAAAAAAAGAAAGAGCGTGTGTGTGTGTGTGTAGTGTGTATGAGAGAGCTTCTTGAGTTTTAATCCTTTCTTGATTTCACTATTATTACAAATGACTTTTATGATTCATGCTTACAGATTAAAAGATCAGCTAGTTCCAAATGGTGATTCATTCTATAAACAAGTTGGGTTTGTTTGTCTGAAGTAACCAGTAATGCTCAAAAGCCACTGTTTCATTTTGATCTTGCTGGGTCTCCAGAAAGCAGCAGAACTGGGTGTTGATTTTGTATCCTATGGAGTCTGATTCCTAACCTCACTTGGATTCTGGGTAATTCTGTGACCTTCAAACAGGCCTGTATTGGGCACTTTTGAGGAATGTATTGGACCTGTATTGAGGAATGATATCCTCAATCTGGACGGGTGCTCGCAGCACATATCTAGTAGTCATCCAGTGGCTGCCAGATTTTACCACTAGCCCCTTGGGTGGATAACTAGACTTCTGTTTCCTTAGCTTATAACAAGAACATGAATGTCAATTGACTGAGAGCTTACTCTGTATTAGATGCTTTATACCCATGATACTTTAATAAAGGAGATTTAACAATCTTATTTTATGGAGAAGAAACTAAGGTTTAGATATCTTAGCAACTTGCCCAATATCCTGTGACTACCAAAGGTCAGGATCTGAACCCAGTTCTATCTGATTGCAAAGCCCAAGCTCATAGTTATGGTGCAAGATTACTGTGCATAAGGAAGGTGCTAAGTAAATGAAAATTGTCTCAAGATACTTGTTAAATTCTTCAATTCCTTGCTAGAACTGAACAGTGAAAATACATTTTGTTTTCAGTTTAATACTAACAAAGACAGAGCGTCTCAATAGCATATCCGTTGATTTGAAATAGAGCATGGAAACGAACAAAAGAACTTTTCATGCACATTTGTAATCATGAATAAAAGGAAAATGAGGTCTTTATTCAGTTTGGTCAAAGATAGGAGGCTTTGTAATAAATTAAGGGCACTTCTACCTTTCTTAGTTAACCATAAAATATTTCTTAGTTCTCTGGTTAGAAAGTTATATTTTAGAGGACTAAAAGGGGAATTAGTGAGACACATAGCTTTGTTTGAGATGACTAGTAGAATATTCTATACCTGAACCTGGTTTTCAAGTAAAAGGAGATGACACGTCACTGAAATTTAATGATACAGTTTTTCTTTTTCCATTCTATTTCTCAAGGGCACTTACTTTTAGGGTTGGCTTTCTATAGCTAAGGATACATAAAGATTATTTTTAACAGTCAGAGGAAGAGCTCCTATTCTTGCAAGCAGCCTCCTGCCTCTGGAACCACAAAAGTCTAGGCTCCATTTCCCAGAGAGTCTAATTCAATAAATTTGTATTTTAAAAAATATCTACTAGTGATTCTGTTAAGTGATAAGAACCAGTCCATGAAAATCAGTTCCAGATTTATTTTCCATGCCTCTGTAAGATCCTAACAAAAAATAATTTTCAATTCCTTAAAAACTCTTTTTTTTTTTCTTCCCTTAATTCCTGAGCTCTACATGTAGACTGTGGACAAATCTCCATACTAGTTTCCCTAGAGTTGGAAAGGAGGGGGATGAATGATAATCTTTATTTTCTAGACTTCTCGGCTCTTAGACAACATTTCAGGAAAATTCGGGTCCTGCTTAATCTCAAAAATCAAGGTATTTTCAGAGCCTTATCCCATACAGGGTCTCTGAGAAAAACCCAGTCCCGCCTTTTCTAGCTTCTGGTGGATGCTCACCGTTTCCTGGGTTGTCCTTATATCACTCCAATCTCAACTCCATCTTTATGTTCTGGTGTATTTAATCTGCCTCTGTGCCTCTCTTATAAGCATATTTGTGTTGCCATTTAGGGCCTACCTGGATAATCCAGGGTAAGTTCCCTATTTCAAGATCCTTAATTTAATCACATCTCTTGCCATATAAAGTAATATTCGCTACTTTGTCACATAATATTCATAGGTTCCAGGGATTAGGAAGTAAATATGTCTTTAAGAAGCCATATTTTTCAGCTTACCACAGTCACTCTTTGGATCAGATGGCCCACCTAGAGAGTCTGAGTAACTATATTTCTCTTCAAATTTCTGTATAGGTGGAATTAACCATATTTCATAAAAGGTAAAAACCTGGATTGATCCTATAATATTAATAATATGGAAAAATAAAATAATTTTGTTTCTTTACATTTTCACTGTATTCATTGTACTTTGTCACCTATGTTTGCATATAATTATATAAATACATCATTCATTCATTTTAGAAAACATATATAGAGCACTGACTATGCTCTGTAGACATGATACTTGGCCCTGGGATGCAGAATTAAATAAGGTACGGTTCCTTCCATTGATCAGCCCATAATCTGGACTAGAAGGTGGTTGTATCAACTTCCAAGTACGATTGTATACTTCTATAGCTAGGTCATGGATTCTGTCTTGTAATCCATACTACCACTCTTTTAGTTTCATAATGTTTATTCCTATTTTAGAGAGAAGAGAACCAAAAACAGAGAGTAGCTGAGGACGATGCACATAATAGGAGGTAGAGCTTGGGTTTAAACTCTAGCATTCTGATTTTCGGGCTCAAGCTGTCAAACACTGCCTATACCACATTGATTATTGATAGAATGATTCTATAATGGTATTTTTGAGTGGGCATTTTCCTTTTCTAAATGCAATACAATTATTTTCTTCTAGGTATGCTCAGACTTTTCTATATGGCTTGGTCTTTTGTGATGTTTGCCTCTTGGGTAAACATTCTGGTTTAGAGTTTGTGAAAGTTCTGTTGTGACTTGGATTATATGAGTTTACCTTCATCCGGGAACTAAGATCAACAAGACTTTGGAAACATTGCAATCTACTAGAGATACTTTTCTGTATTTCTCTTTAACTTAGAGAAATTTGATAACAGAGATGAGTTAATTTGATAACAGAGGTGAGAAATCATCCTTTTGTAAATGTAGCCTATAGATGGACCAGTCATAAGGAAACTACTGGATAGTTGGTAATAACACATGGATTCTCACATGGTTTGTCCTACAGGTTCTGAGAGAATATTTAAGAGAGGGTTGTCTTTGACATCTGAAAGGCTGACCCTTGAATTCTCATTTTCACATTCTCAATCCATCTGCCTAAATAATAGCTAAATTTTCTTTAGATAACTGATACCATGAGAGGTTTTTTTCTTCTACAGATACTTGTTATAATAGAGAATATCCTTTATATCTGTTTCTATCCACTAAGTTGTATTGATTGTTCATCAGATAGTTTTAGCAAGTATCAGATGAAAAAAGAAACGGTGGTAGATTTGGTGTAAAGGAATTACCCAATATATCTCCAAATGGATCGGTAACGTCACTAAGACGTGGATTGTAGTAACAGTAACAAAAATGGTTCAGTGGTGCTAACAGCAAATTTTAACACTTCACTGTGGTTTTACTCAAGCCTGGGCCAAGTATTCATTTTAGGAGGGACACAGTTAGTGGCACACCCCCGCTTCCGTAACTCATTCCAGACTCTAGTGACAGTTTGCACGTTGGAAGCATCAGCCTGGATAATGTTATGGCGGTAATTTTTGTTTTTTCAGCTGGTTCTACTTGAAGTTGTTATATCCAGAGTAACAATATTTTTTGGATATCATAATAAAAATGTCAAAGAACTAATAGTTATGCAATGTGGCTAATCATCAGGGAATACAGGGTGTTGCTTTTACCTTGCTAAGTATTTTAATTATAATTGGAAGTAGTAAATAACTCAGTTATACGCCCTTCTTCAAATTGTGTTTTCAGATTTCCCATCTCTGCTTCTCTCAAAGAGCTTTCAGTACCTTGTTTGATGTGGTCTGGCAGGGAGGGCTGGCTGCAATTCTAATTTCTTGCATTTGTGAGAACAATTCTCTTTCGATTAGATACAGAAATGAAAGTGTGATCTGGTATCATTAATATATATTACTGAAAAGTAAGTAATTGTTCCACCACAAGTGTTACTACTAAATTCTACTACATATTGAATATTTTTCTACAACATGCCTTCCCTCTTTCAAGAATAAAATGGTCTGTATTTTGGAACTTTTACTTTGGAAAATCCTATTCCCTGACATCTATTATGAAACTTCCTCTCCAATCCCATGAGGATCTCTCCTGTATAAAATTCTAGTCTCCCTCTTCATTCTTCTCATTCATTCAGGAATGAAAAACATTTTTCTCCCTTTCTTAATGTCTCTAGCTTCCTTTCTATTTTTATTGTCCTCTCTTTCTCCCTCCCCTCTCTCTCCCTCCCCTCCCCACCCTGCCACACTGTGCCAGCATGCTCTCAAGCAGAATGGGCTGTTTCTATCTAATTCCGGTTATCAAACAGGAAATCACATTTGGATAAGTCCTAACCTGTTTGAACCCTTCTGTCTGGAAGGCTCATGGTTGTCTCAAACTTCTGTGGCTGCTACTGGGGAGTAAGTTGAACTTGGGTTGGAAGGTAAAACATGTTTTCTACTCTACTGTTCTCAGAAAACATGGTTGCTGGTACGGTTTGATTCCTCGTTTAGACCCTTGGATGTTTAGTAGTTGGAACTCTCCTCCAGTCCCATCCATGTTGATACAAAAGTTGGGTATTCATCCTTTCTGATGGAGGCATATTGCTCCATTGCATATGTGGACCATATCTTCTTTATCCATTTGTCCATTGAAGGGCATCTTGGTTCTTTCCACAGTTTGGTGACTGTGGCCATTGCTGCTATGAACATTGGGGTACAGATGGGCCTTCTTTTCACTACATCTGTATCTTTGGGGTAAATACCAGTAGTGCAATTGCAGGGTCATAGGAAAGCTCTATTTTTAATTTCTTAAGGAATCTCTACACTGTTTTCCAAAGTGGCTGCACCAACTTGCATTCCCACCAACAGTGTAAGAGGATTCCCCTTTCTCCACATCCTCTCCAACACATGTTGTTTACCGTCTTGTTAATTTTGGCCATTCTAACTAGTGTAAGGTGGTATCTCAATGTGATTGGATTTGAATCTCCCTGATGGCTAGTGATGATGAACATTTTTTCATGTGTCTGTTAGGAATTTGTATGTCTTCTTTGGAGAAGTGTCTGTTCATGTCTTCTGCCCATTTTTTGACATGACTATCTGTTTTTTGTGTGTTGAGTTTGAGGAGTTCTTTATAGATCTTCGATATCAGCCCTTTGTCTGTAGTGTCATTTGTGAGTATCTTCTCCTAATCCGTGGGCAGCCTCTTTGTTTTGTTTCCTTTGCTGTGCAGAAGCTTTTGATTTTGATGAAGTCCTAAATGCTCATTTTTGCTTTTGTTTCCTTTCCCTTTGGAGACATATCTTGAAAGAAGTTGCTGTGGCTAATGTTGAAGAGGTTACTGCCTATGTTCTCCTCTAGGATTTTGATAGATTCCTGCCTCATGTTGAGGTCTTTTAGTCATTTTGAGTTTATCTTTGTGTATGGTGTAAGAGAATGGTCGAGTTTCATTCTTCTACACATAGCTGTCCAAATTTCCCAGCACCATTTATTGAGGAGACTGTCTTTTTCCCACTGTATACTTTTTCCTGCTTTGTCGAAGATTATTTGACCATAGAGTTGAGGGTCCATATCTGGACTCTCTACTCTGTTCCATTGGTCTGTGTGTCTGTTTTTGTGCCAATACAGTGCTGTTTTGGTGATCACAGCTTTGTAGTAAAGCTTGAAATCAGGCAACCTGATGCCCCCAGTTTTGTTCTTCTTTTTCAACATTTCCTTAGCAATTTGGGGTATATTCTGGTTCTATGCAAATTTTAAGATTGTTTGTTCCCACTCTTTGAAAAATGCCGTTGGAATTTTGATCAGGATGGTATTGAAAGTATAGTTTGTCCATTTTTGTTTGTATACCTTAAAAATCTTACCTTTGGGGCCCATTCTGGCTGGGTCTTCTCCTTTTTTTTCTGTCTCTCTCTTTTTCTTTTTTCTTTCTTTTTGGTGGTGACTTCTGATTGCTCAGAAGCATTCCAGTGTGCACCTTGCCTGGATCACTGTTGATATATTCAGCTACACATCCCCTCAACCACCTCTCAACAAAATGACTAGGCAGAGAAATGCCCAACAGAGGAAAAATTTAGAGACTGTGTCCTCTCCTTCAGAGCTATTGGATATGGACATAAACAGTATATCGGAAAGGGAATTCAGGGTAACAATTATCCAGGCAATGGCTAGGTTGGAGAAAACCATTAATGACAACATGGAATCTATTAGGGCAGAAGTGAAAGCCACCCAGGAAGAAGTTAAAAATGCTATCAATGAGATCCAATCTAATCTAAATTCTCTAAGAGCTAGGGTAACCAAGGCAGAATATCTTCTTGTGATCTAGAGGACAAACTAAAAGAGAAAAAGGATCAGGAGGAGACCTGGAACAAACAGCTTAGAAGTCATGAAACAGAATTAAGGAAATAAATGACTCCATTATTTTTCATTCTTGCTTTCTCTGTTTGCCTTTTAAATGTAAATAAGAAAATTTATTTTCCCAGAGTGGTTAGCTTTAAACCTTAGGCTTTTAAATTATCTTTTACTGACCAGATGTCTCTACAGTTCCTATAGTTGTGGCTACAAATTGTCAATGTTCTTAACAGTGTTACCTGGTTTATTCTGACATTATCTCTATATTTTCTCAAGAGAAGAAAGTTGACTTGAAGCTGTAAATCTAGACATATCAATAGGTTATTAGTTTGGTCTGTTTGATGAAAAGCCTCTCATTTCATGGTTGAATTCCTTTGCACACAATCAAATCTCTTCTGAACAACTTTGGAAAAGAAGGTAGTGACAATTTAGGGGTAGAATCCATGATTCGTAGTCATCCAGTGATTGGGGATGAAAATCCATGGTGGTAATGTTTCTGCTAGAGTTTGTTTGCCAAGTGGAAATGGACATGATTATCCTGTGTTAGTTTTATCTACAAAGTCTCTCATCCATTGTATTTCTCCATTCCATGATGTGCTTTAAATTATCTGCTAGGAATTGATTGGGATGTAATATTTTCTCTATTTCAGAATCTCTGTTTTTTTTTTTGTCTAGGGAAGCATTTTAGTCATGACTTTTTTTTTTTTTTAACAGTAATAGTAGCAATCATAGCAGTACATATTTTTGTGAGCATCTCTGGTAGTTTTACTGTTCAAAAAACTTGCTTTTCTTCCCCAGAAGTATTATATTTTAGGGTTCTTCTTTGCAGGAGGACTTTACTTTTCTGTCCTTTTGAATTCATGCTTTCTCTGGACAGTAAATTGTCAGTAGAATTGATGTGGGATATTTCTGACCAAAAATTTTTTGGATCAGCTCATAGTTGTCATGCTCTTTTCCCTCTACAAGATCCCAGATAGAGGCTATTCTATCTGCATGAGCAAGATATAAACTTTTAAAAGGCACTGACATCCTTTGAGTTGTTTTTTACTTTAGAAAGTTGTAGACTAAGCTGGTTAATAAAACCCTTTTGACTTAGCAATTATTCCCTTGAGAATGTATTCTCAGCAATAATTTTACAAGTAAATATACATGCAGGATTAGAGATGTTCATCACATTGTTGTAAAAATATAAAAAAATTAGTAGCGAAGCACATCAGTAGTGATTTCATTAGATAATGGCATATCCATATGATGGAAAACTATGCAGTCATTAAAACTTAAATATATTTGCGCATACATATGTACTTTTGTATAATTATTTGGTATCTATCTATCTATAGATAATTTGTATAAGTATATGGTATATATCTATACCTGTATCTGTATAGCATCATCATGTAAGGATATATAAAATACACTGCTAAGTAAAAAATGAGCTTGTAAAATGACATATCATGAATGATTCTATTTTAGCAAAATGGTATTTATCAAAAATATATATACTGAGTCACAAAAAATATTTATAGGAGTGGAATCATTATAATAAACATCAAAGACAGGCTAAAAAGAGAAGAGAAGTCATAAAATTGTGTGGGGAAAACTTATGAGCATATGTAGAATAAGATAGCTGATGTGCTGTTAACTTTATCTTTTGAACAACATAGGGAAGGCAAAAAGAACTAAGCTGTTGGTTGTTAACACTCTTTCTTCCTTTCCTACTCACTCCTTTTCTGAATATAAGCTATAGATGCAGTTTGGGTGTAATACATTTTGAACATGAACCTAAAGGTCAATAAATTGAATGTTGAAGCTAAAAATCAGCTCTAGAGTAATCCTTGATTTAAATCAGAGTATAAAAAAATAAATATCCCTCAAAGGCTTTACTATCCACAAAACAGCAAAAATTTCTTATTGTCTCTTTATTGTTTACTGTTTACTTGTTTTCTTTTATTCTTTACTTACTTACTGTACTCCCAGATTCTCAAATTAAGATGACAAAAGTTACTCAGTAAAACACTTGTTGGATGAATTACTGCCTTTTTTCTAAAGTGTGTATTTCTTTCTTTATACTTACCAAAATCTTCTCAAACACCTACTTCTGAATTCGATGACTTAATTTGATCACATATACCACGACGTGGAACCATATGGTTGGTCAACTAGAGTGCCTGCTCCCAAGGTGAGTTCTTAACCTGAGCCTGTCTGCCCTTAGATCTGTCTTTCTTTGGTTCTCTTCTCTATGGCAGGAAAACTGAATTTTCAGGCTGCAATTCCCAGGCTCCTGTAATGGCTCGCTTCTCGCTGGGATTGGCCTAGAGGAGAAGGGACCCATAGAATATTTGAGAGTGAAAAAAGGAAAAAGTCAGGATACTCTTTTCCTTCCTGTTTCACCTGGGCATCATTTTCCTGTGCAGCTCTGACTCCAGCTTCTTTTAATCAGGACCACTGGGTTCCAGATTCCACCGAGTGATTGTGGTACCAGGGTTTAAATAACGTCATCTTCTCCTGTGAATCCTCCAGCCTATGGATTTTGATAGCTTCCTTCTGTTGTTAATCTCTGGGTAGCTTCAGTCTTCCTTTACCTGTGTAACCGATCCTTGTTTTAAATATCTTCCATTATGAGCAATTAGTTTCCTCTTTCCTATTTGGAACTCAACATTAAAAGTTAATTATCAGTTATTTAGTTTGAAATATGATTTGATGTTATAATGAGGGAGAAATGAGATATGATTTATTGTATTTTTAAAAAAAATTAAAGATGTCTTCTATAATAAAAATCAAACTATAAAGGAACACTTTCTCAGGGACTCACTGTGGTCATAGTGATTATACTTAACACGATTCTGAATAAGTAGAACTGGTTTGTGTAAGCAAAACCATAGTCTTCTTTCTAAAGGTGTCATTGGTGCTGTGGACATGATTTATTAAATTTGAAATAGAAATGGCACTTTCCAGTGGTATGTGGGGGGAAAAAAAGGCAGAGGCCAGCTTAGGCAAGACCTTTAGTTCTGTGTGTGTGTGGTCCGTGCAAATCTATGAAGGGTCTCAGAGTCTCACTGATCACCATGCTAGCCCTTAGCTCTCCTTTTCTTCACTTGGAAAGATGAAGATTGCAGTTCTGCACCATATATTCAAGATCACATCTCTATCTTTAGCCACATACCTGAAAGGCTTTATTTCTACATTTTATTCCTGTAGTCCTTGAACTTCAGATTGTAATTAATACGTTCTCTGAAAAAGAGGTGAACATCAACAGGCTTGAGATGTGCCCTATCTCTGTACAGAGTTGATCCATACTTCATGTGATGATTTTTCCTTCAAAGTTGTGACAATGTGTATTAGGCAAAAGTAATGAAATAAAACACTACTTATACTTTGAAAAGCAGTGTTTTGTAATAGTTAAGAACGTGGACACATGGATTTGGATTCCTACTTTGCTCTTTAACTAGTTCTGAGAAATTATATAAGTTAACGTCAAATCACCAAATCTTCATTTTATCATCTGTAAAATAGAGATGAAAAGATTTACAATACCTAAGAGGCACTTTGAGGATTAAATCAAATGTTACATGAGTAATTTAGAGTAGTACCTGAAATAGTGGAACACAGTAAGCACTTAAGACATGTAAGCTCTGGGGCGCCTGGGTGGGTCAGTGGGTTAAAGCCTCTGCCTCTGGCTCAGGTCATGATCCCAGGGTCCTGGGATCGAGCCCCACATCAGGCTCTCTGCTCAGCAGGGAGCCTGCTTTCCTTCCTCTCTCTCTGCCTGCCTCTCTGCCAACTTGTGATCTCTGTCTGTCAAATAAATAAATAAAATCTTTAAAAAAAAAAGGCATGTAAGCTCTAATGATGATGATCATGATGATGATGATGGTGGTGGTGATGGTGATGCCCATATAACAGAGTCGAATAAGTTTAAAAATAGTTATGTATGGCCTGATATATTTTAAGTTCTTTGCAGAATTAATATACAATTATCAGCATATTTCTAAATATGAGTTTTTATGTTTATTTTGTCTATCTAATGACATCCACAGAATATTTAGGACCCTTTCAGAAAAAGAATTATAACCAGATAAGGTCCTATTTCTCTTGTCTTTCTTAAGTCAATGGGGAATCTTTTGAAGGATCTGGCAAACAATACAGCCAGTGTAGTGCCATTCAAAAAGGTTCAAGCCAACCTCTCAGTGCAACACAGACACTCCCTTGTATGTTCACAGCATTCTTCTGGGTCTAATACAATGCAGGATGACCACATTCAGTCATGAAGAGCCTCTTCACTAAGTGGTCTTATAGTAAAATAGAAGAAAATGGACAGTTTCTTTCCAATTAAATATATATTTCCCACCTTCTCCTTACTGCTCTTCAAATTCTCTCTGATTTGGAGGATAAAGCAACCATCCAAAGATCTTATATTTTCCAAGTTCAGTCTGACTTAAATTCATATATTCTGGTATCTTACCCTACTGGCCTCTTTTCCTCATCTCTTTTATACTTTCAACCTCCTTTTCTTGACTTTTTGAAATTTGAATAATGTAGTTTATTAAGGTTATCTCCTAAGCCTTCTTCACTTACCACTCCATGTTTTCTTTCTCCAGCTGATCTAAGGTTGCCACAGCATAGTCACCTCTGCATGGACAAATTGAGTTTATATATTTTAACCCAACTCTTGAACCCTGGCCTATATATTCCACTAATAGCATTTCCATTAGTATACTTTCTAGGTATTTCAAAATGAACAAGCCCCAAATGATATTTGTTATTTTACCAATTATAAATGTTTTTTTAAACCTATTATTTCTTATATCAATGAGTGGTAGCAAAATATATCAGTTCTATAAATTCTACAAGTTCTATTCTCCTTACCCT
The DNA here is from genome assembly GCA_004024625.1 of Mellivora capensis. Lineage (NCBI taxonomy): Eukaryota > Metazoa > Chordata > Mammalia > Carnivora > Mustelidae > Mellivora > Mellivora capensis. The sequence goes on along the minus strand of PISX010002180.1, from coordinate 93,861 downwards.
CCTGGCATCTTATTGCTATTATAATAATTCCCAAATATTTTATCAATTCATCTACTGTCTTCTCTCCTGCCATCATGTGGTCAAAATTACCATTATTCTTCCACAACAACCCATTCATGGTCTCTTCATATGTGTTCTCACCCTTTTTGGTTCAACTTTAAAGTAATTATTGTTTCACAGGAACTTGTAAAGAAATGTATAGAATAAGTCCTGTGCATCCTTCCCTCAGCCTCCACAATGAGGCTGCCCTCTCTAGTCTAGACCTTATACAACTATAGCATAATATCACCAACAAGAAATTGACATTGAGGGGCACCTGGGTGACTCAGTTTGTTAAGCACCTGCCTTCCTGCTCAGGTCATGACCCTGGCATCCAGGGACTGAGCCCCTCATTGGGCTCCCTGCTCAGTGGAGAGCCTGCTTCTTCTGCCTCTCACCCCACTTGTGCTCTTGCTCTCTCTCTCAAATATATAAATAAATAAATAGATAGATAGATAAATAAAATCTAAAAAAAAATTGACATTGATCTAATCCATAAGATTAATTCAGATTTCATCATTATTCATGCATTTGCATGCATGTGTGTGTAGCTCTATGCAATTTTATCACCTTTGTGGTGACCATCACAATGAAAATACTAGACTGTACGATCAGGAGGCTACTCCATGTTACCTCTTTATACCCCTACGCATCCCCTCCTTTGTATCTAATCCCCAAGAATCACTAACATGTTCTCTGGAGAACCTTGCCAGCACCTTGTTCTTGGATTTCTAGCCTTCAGCACTGAGAAACAGATGTCTATTGTTTAAGGCACTCAGTCTATGGTATTTTGTTATAGTAACCCGATTAAACTAATACAAGTTCCCTACTCAATCCCTGCTGGTGTCACCTACAGGTATAGAAGGTAACTTTCTGGGCCACCTGATATCAATGGTCCATGATCTGCAAGGAGACAGAAGAGTGGAGGACACTGGCCTGAACGTCCTATGATCCTGGGTGCATGACAGGAAGACACAGGTTTCTGCTGATGCTGCCCCTGCCAAGGACAGAACCGCCACTGGAAACTGGGTTTATGGTGAGGACTGGGATGGTTGAGGCTTCCGTGATCCCTGCTGCCAGTGAATCAGATCACTGCCAGGTCTGGATTGAAGAGCAAGGGCTGTCACTCTCCCCCTAGGTCTCCTAATGCTTTCCTTTTCCCAGTCCCTGACCATGAAGACAGGTTTGTCTTTTTGTTTGTTTTGTTTTGCCTATGCCTATTGGTGGTCCTGGCTTTTACACCTCTCCTGTATCCAGTCTGAGGGCATTTGGAAGATAAAAAGAAAACCTAGGAACTTTTGCCTTGTAGTCATTCCTTATGTTCTGAGGTTTCTAGCAGTTTGCCTTCTTCCATCATTCCCTAGCCTTCCTAGTGCTAGTGGCACTCTTTCAGCTTACTTTTGGAGTCTTTTTTTTATCATCATTCAATGGACATATTCCTGGGTATTCCATTGCATATGTAGAGGAGCACAGGAGAACTTATTATTCTACAACTTCTTTCTCCAAAACAGGACAGGATAATCTTTTAAGAAAGTATATCTGTTTTGGTTGCTCTAGCAAATCAAAAGGCTCTTTATACAAAAGGCTCTAGCCCTTTATTATCATCATTATAGGCCATTGATGGGCTTTCTGCATTACAGTGACTTGGTCTTCTTTCAGATTCTTGAATACACTATATTCCATTTCTACTTAGATACTTTCTTGTTGCTTTTCTGTCTGCTTAGAATCATTTTTCTTCTCCATTCACAATCTCCTAACTTCTATTTTCTGGACCCCCTTGACTAACTGTTAATTCCTATTCATCTTTCAGACCTCAGCTCAAATATCATTTCATCATCAATGAGGTCTTCTCTGACTCCTCACACCAGATCATATCCTCTTATTATACAGTGTCATAGCCACTCTGTTTCTCCCCTATGTTCATTCATTACAGTTATAATTAAATAAATGATTGCATAATTGATTGTTTAGTATCTCTATCCATTGCTTGAATGCAAACTCTTAGGACCTGGATCTATCTTGTTCATCACAGCTTCCATTTATGTATCTGAACACTTAATTTTTTTTCATTTCTTAAATTTTAAGCATATATCTGGATTTTTTTCATTTTCAAAAAGATTTGCAGTCATTAATTAGTTAATTATCAAATAGTCTTGACAGTTTAAAGAAATAAAATTACACAGTACTTGGGATGCTGTTGTTCTGTTCTCAAAGCTTAGTCTGAAGAAATTCCTCCCACCTCTAAGGAGGCGTTCATAGTAAGTGTATCTCTTTCTCTTTTCATGGAAGGTCAATAATTTAGTACTAAAGAGTAACATTCACTGTTTTCTTCCACAATTATTTACTCCAATCAGCCAGGCATGGAGCAAGATCCTGGAGAGACAGTAGTGAACAAGGTGGACCACAGTCCTTGGATGTAACAGAGTAGGGAAATATAGAGGTTATCTGCATTGAGAAACCATGAAGACCAGCAGCTATAGGCTTTCTTACGTGAGAATTGGTTTTAATTTCTAACATTTCTAATTTTTATGAAAACTAAAAGAAACAGAGAAAAATTATTTCTCTTAACAATCAACAACAGAGTTAAGAAAAAAGCAGCGTGTTGGAAGAATAATGTTGAGATGGCCATAGCCAGTAATTTTCCTTAAATCTGTAGGGGATTTGGTGCATTCTGTTTGGATTAGTTACTTAATAATACAGGAAGAGAATCTCAAGCAACAATGTGTTGCACAATGTTATCCAGGAAATCCTACGTAAAAAGTAATGCCACCACCAATGTAAAGTTGCTTTTATTTCCTTCACAGAGTTTATAAACTGAATTTTTGTTCCAGTAAATACACTGCAACAGTAGTTGCAAGTAGAGAGGAAGTGATAGTTCCCTAGCATTTCCTAACATTAAATAAAACAAAGTTCCAAATCCTCAAAGATTGTTGCCATCTTTCCCTCAGTAATAAATAAATTAACCCCGGTTCACTTGTTTGCTAGCATTCCAGTGAGAAGGGTAGAGTCTAACATTTCACTTTTTTAATCTTGACATTCAAAAACATGGTTGAAAAAGATGCCAATGCTCAACATATTTTCTTAGGTTGATATTTCAGATGGTAGTCTATCTTTGCTAGAATTTGCTAGAATACCCACCACATTAACAGTGGTGGGTATTTCATACTGGTTTTTTTAAAGAGAAAATGATCCCACTTAAAATCATTATAATAAACTTTTGATTCTGTCATAATCTTAGATAATCCATCAACTGAAAAATTTACCTGGCAGGCCTCATGGGAGAAAGCTGCCCTCTCTAGTCTAGACCTGGTGTATAGTCAATACATTGCAGTCTTTGAAGGGAGTTCAGCCAAAGATTCGGTCTCCCTAGCCATACTTTTCACATATTTGCACTCTTAGCCCTGGTGGGCACCTTCATTTGAAGGTCTCTTATCTGAGGCCTTAGGCAGCAGTCTTCTTCAGGTGCCTCTGGGCGTCCTCCTTATTGGAGGAGGATAAAAACCTCAAAGACGCTTTTCTCTATCTGACTGAATACTTAGTACTTTTCCACTCCTAACAATCCCCCTCACTTTTCCTCTGACCACAGGGTTCAACTACTGGAGCCTTTTATTTGGGACTTCCTCAATACTGAGATGACCCCCACTTCCATACTGGTCCACCTGACCCTTGACTCCTGTGCCATTCTGTGGTGAGTGGAGGAAATGGAACAAGGAGAGTCAATGCTTTCTTCAGGTTTAGCTCTTGGCTTATACTATCTCCACAACTGATCGAAGGCTCCACTCTTCCATTTATGGCTTATTGCATTAATTGACTACTCTAGCCCTTGACAGCTTGGTAGTATTTCTCTCCAGTTTATTTGAGCTCCTGATAACCTCCAGGCCAAGTCAAGCCTGCAGATAACTGCAGGCCTGACTGATATCTTGACTACAATCTCATGGGAGACCTTGAAGTAAGGCTTCTCTAAGGAAGTAAAAATTAAACTCAGGTTCTAAAGAGACTTAGAGCTAATTGGATGAAGTAGGGGAGGTGTGGATAGGTAAGAGATGCCCCAGCCTAAGAAATAATATTTGCTGGCCCAGAATACCTGCTTCATAACTATGAAGCTTCCATAAGATGGGTGGAGAGAAAAAGCTAGGCGAGCCAAAAATGTCTTTGCAATGATGACCTAAGCACTGACTCTGAGGTGCTTTCTTTTTGGAAGCAGGAAGTACACAATGGATCCTGCTTTTTTGGCAGAAAGAGTCTAAAGAGAGCAAAAGGCTGAATTGTTTATGTTCAACTTCTCTCAGTCTCATCCTTAGGAGAATCAGACCTCTTCTTCGGAGGGGACATATAAGGAAACCATTCCAAATGGACCAAAATCAGGTCTTAGTGAAGTTATCTTTTTCCACATATTACAATCATCAACATCCTGGGACAAGCTTGCAGGTCATAAAATCAGCAAATATTACTAGGACATTTTGGGCACCAGTGATTCTGATGCTTAGCAAGGTGAAAAATGAAGTGTTTTATCATAAGATTATGGACATGGTCCTTTGTCAGGAATAAAATGTTACACTTATTGCTATGAGTTGATTTGTCATCTATTTAATGTCAATTTATCTATGGTCGATTCCCTAGGAGACTAGTAATGAACTTGAAGGAACAGAGAAAAGTGTGAATTCCATAAAAGTACTTTGATCAAATTCTTTACATTCTCTGGTCTTCATCTGTCACAATACCACCTGAACTTTTTCTTCATTATATCCACTTAGCAAATATATATTTGGGGGCTACTATGTGTTGGGTCATGTGCTAGACATGGTGGACACAATGATGAGCAAAAAACTGAAAGACATTATATCTGAAATTAAAAAGCTTATAGTCTAAAAAGTCATAAATCAAATAATTACAAAAAGTAAATGTAAAACTACATTTGTAATAATCGCTAAGGACAGATGCATGGTATGTTGGCGACTAAGAAGGGGAACTGACTAAGGTGGGAGATAAAGAAGACTTCTCTAAAGAAGTAATATTTGAGTCTGAAGGGCAAGTAGTAAAAGCTAAAACTAGAAGGGTAGAGATAGTTAATTAACCTAATTAAAAACTTAACTGAATTAAGAACAACATAATTAAGAACTTGAGGGTTGATCTGGCTTTTTCAAGCATATCTTTCTGGACAAAACAAAAAGTAGATGTTAGCAATGGAAACTTACTTGTCCATATTATTTGATTAGGGTAATGACAGGCATTAAAAAAAATCAAACTGGAAATTTCAGTGGTTAACATAATAGAATTTTCTTTCTCAATCATGGAACAGTCCATTGAGTGTATTATTGTTTGATAGTGGCCTTTCACCTGTTGTCTCAGGAACTCAGGATCCTTTCATCTTGAGATGAAATTCACTATTACCCAGCAAGAGAAGGGAAAGAGAGTAAAGAAGACATAACTGCTTCTTTAAAAAAAAAAAAAATCCAAGCCCAGAAGTAACACATGTCATTTTGCTTATATTTTATTGGTGTGAATTAGTCATGTGATTATACCTTTATTCAAGCAGTGTGCTGGGAAATGTACTCACTTCTTGGGAAAATGCCTCTGAGCAACACCTACCATAGTCTAGAGAGGGAAAGGGAAGATTTTCTTTCGTGTGTGTGTGTGTGTGTGTGTGTGTGTGAGACTAACTAGCATCTTTGCCACACTTACTGAATGAATGCAAACTGCTGATTGGTTATTTAAATATAATTCCAACCTTGAATTTCATCACTTTCTAGGCAACTATGTGAAAGTTTCAAAACAACATAATGCTTTTTAATTGAAAAAATAGGTATATGCTATTTGGTATTTTGGAGTGAGGTATGCAGGTCTTCCTGATCACATATCTTTATGATATTTTGTGTAAGAGGAAAACATATTCCCTGGCAGGGGGAGAGAAGTTAGTTAGGTTTGCTTGTCTTACTTAGAGACATGGTCTTTCATAATTTCTCCCAACTTGAGCAACTAATTGCATGCATGGACCCTAAATCTAATGGAAGTGAGTACAGAGAGCATTCTTAAGTAAGTCTTTACAGTTTCTTTTCTAACCGTAAACCTCTATTCGGTTGTAACAGGAAATTAAACAATTTGAATGTATGAAAGTTTCAGTTTGAGGTATTTTGTTTTTATCATTCTTAAAAACTCATTGGTATGTGTGACCTTTCTTATGGTAAAATTTATAATGTGAAGGTTTTTTATGGTCAAAAATTATAATGGGAAATACCACAGAAGTATGTGTCCGGTAAAAGGAGTTTTAGATCAGATAAGAAGGTGGGAGAACTACACATGCAGAAGAAATTATTGCACTTCATGCCACTTTACCACTGGAGTGAATGGCGAATGTGACTATAGACCCGGAAACATTGAGGGCAGGAATAATACCTGACTCATTCATTCAAGGTGGAAAAGTGACTGGAATTCTTACATCAGCCTAAGAGTGATAAAGCATCAGGTGCCGAGATGTACATAAGCTAGAAATGACTGCAAAATATTGTATCTGTATAGTGCTTTGTGACTTTCAAAACACCATCGGGGTTGATATTTATCATCATTGCAACACAGTAATAAACATAGTCAGACAGTTACATAGTAAAGCTATTCAGAGAAGTTAGGTATGCATACATCCTCTGGTTAAATTGCCCTTCAGCAGTTAAGAGTGTTCTTAGCGCTTGTAAGCTTCCACTTGACTTTGTGTCACTTCTTGTTCTCCTATTGATTGAATGTACTTTAAGTACACCCTAATATACTAATACTTATGAGTAGTATTTTGGACTGGGTGAGCTGGATTTTTATCTAATCGGACTACTTCTCACCACCACAGGTTGAAGTAAATCTGTAATGCTTGCATAGTCTTGTGTACTAGGTTTTTTCTGGCATTTACAAGTTTTATTATCTTGATCAAGTTTCTTATCTCTTTGAGTCTGCTTCTTTATCTGTAAAACAGAGATAAAGATACTTGTCCTTATCAGTGGCATGTAATGAGCATGGAGTTATTTATAAAGATTGAGACTAATTCTTATAAATCTTAAATGTTATACAAATACAAAGCAATGTTACTATTTGTCTTCCTCTTCCTAGCTGGTTTTTAGAATTTAGGCCAAGCCAGAGATAAATAGAGCTAAACCCATCTAACTGATGGGGTTGAGCCCAAGTGAAATTGGTTCTTGAGATAACAAACTTGCTTAATGATTTCCTAACTTTGAGTTTAGTTGATCAACTATCCTATTTTGTCTGGGGTTCTCTGGGTTTTAGCGCTGAAAGTCTAATGTCCTGACAACCCCTCAGTTCTGGGCAAACCAAAAATGACTGCTGACCCTACCTTGACTTTCTGATTTTAAGAATCCTAAAAAGGAACTTTTAAACTTCTCTTATTATTAGTATGAGGCCATTCTTTGGCAATATTTACTGCATTTGTTTTTCAAAATATGGATTATATCAGACTTTCAACCAAAACAGTTAGCTAAAGAGTATATGATACAGTTATGTGCCCTTATAATGACATAGAACTTGTGCAGAGATATGTGTTTACTTCCTTGTACTGCCAGGTAATAAGTATGATAACCTCCACGAGAGTGCTTATTACATTCAGCTGAAATTATTTAACCCTCTGTCTCCCTCATCAGATCTAAGCAGGAATCCAGGCATGTTCATCTTTGATTCTGTAGCACTTAGCAAGCTAACTGAGACATTGGAGACACCTAGGAAGTGTATGATAAACCAAAATATGGAGCTTAGAGCTTGAATGGAACAACCCTTATGAAAGTCAGTTCTTTGATGATCTATGAAATGTACAGAATAAAAACTTCATTTCAGTTTCATAAAGTTTAGTGAAGCTTAAGTGAAACAATATGAAAATGTGAATTACTTTTGTAAACTATAAAGTGTAGTAAAATTTATGTTTGAGAAAGGATTGATATTAATATTTAATAGCCCTAACATTTCAGCTTGTCTTTTAGTCTGCCATGCTTCCTATATTCTTGATTTGGTCTTTGAATATTAAATTTTTGCTTCTATTCAAGAGTTTACGTCATGTATCCTGTACATAAGTGACCACAGGGCAATGTGAAACAGGCTACTTGTCATGGATACAGCCACTTATAAATTAATATTATCTTATCTAAATAGAATAAGAAATATAGATGCATTTCAGTTCAGTCCAGTTTGTTTCCTGGAAGTCTTTGCTCAAGAGTCATCTACATTAATATTGTGCAATAGTTGGTAAGCCTATGAAACTGCAATAAATTATATATTTATTGCCAAAGAAATTAACTTTTCATGCAACATGATTCATAATTGTCTCTTTAATAGTCCTTCTGTTTAGAAAGCCTTGTTTATTTATTTATTTTCAAAAGAATTTTATTTATTTATTTATTTGACAGAGGCAGAGAGGCAGGCAGAGGGGGAGGGGTAAGCAGGCTCCCCGCTGAGCAGAGAGCCAGATATGGGGCTCGATTCCAGGACCCTATGATCAGGACCTGAGCCGAAGGCAGAGGCTTAACCCACTGAGCCACCCAGGTGTCCCAAGAAAGCCTTGTTTAAATATTAACACAACCAGGGCATGATTTTGGTGGCCTATCACAGACATATTCCTATGGCAATTCCCATGTAGTTTCTTTTTGGTTCTGAAAACCCATCGAGAACTCAGAGCAGCTTAATCAATGTGGAAGAATGTCTGTGACTCTAGATATGGATTAATTTAGCTAAGTGATAATTTATTGGATTATTATGAAGATGCAATAGGTGGCTTTTCAGTTTTTTTCTCCTGCACGATGCAAATGTGTAAGGTCCCCAATATTTGAATACTTTCTTTTTCTTTTTAGTGATCTGAAATAGGGCCCCAGACAAGGGAATATATTCCATAGCAAAACCTACCATTTGCCCTCTGGATTTCATGCTACCTTTTTTCTGGGATACTTGGGGAGAGAACATATGTTATTTGGAGTCCTTATCTTTAGAACTGATTTGGACTATTCTTTTGCATTATGGACTCTCTGAAGAAGATAAGGATACAAGTGACCTGGAGTTAGACTGAGAGGCCTCTCAAGATCAACCTAACTTGGAGTTGTCAAAGCTCCAATGGAGGGTAGTAGGAATGGTGAAGGAAAGACCACTGTGGATATGGCCAGCAGAAGATAAGATGTGCTAGCTTTCTAAGCCATGTTGTCATGGTGGGACTAGAACATTCGTGTATTCATCCTTTTATCCAAAAATATATATTTATTACCTGTTACGTATATACTATACTATCCAGTACAAACACGGGGTTACAATAGTGACTGTGATAGGTCTCTCTTTTCATAGAACTTGTATATTGCTTTTTTTGTGGGGGAGAATTGACAGATGGATAATAAATAGATAAAAAACCAAGATAACAAAAACATTTAGTAATAATGTGTGCAATGTGAATAATAAAAATAGGCTGAGTGATAATGAGTGTCAAGATGTCTATGCTGATTTAGCTGGTTGGGAGAATCTTGCTGTGGAATGGATGGTTACTTGAGATCTGACTGACAAGTAGAAGCCAGCCAGGCAAAAACTCGGGACATGGCATTACCATCAAAGAGTGTGGCTAGGGCAAAGGCTCTCAGACTTGGTTTGGATGAAACAAAGAAGGGCAAAATGGCTGGAACAGAGTGAGGTGGCGAGTACAAGAGAGGAGACTGAAGAAAGAAAAACGGGCCAGGTTATGCAGTGGTCTGTACACCAGGGTAAGGCACTTGCATGTATGTGTGTATGTATGGGGAACCATTAGGATTTAAGACAATACATAAGTAAGTACTATGTTATGCTTTCAAAACCACTTTGTGCTATTTTATGTGTTGATTTAAATATAAGTTGAGTAAGGAGTGTGGCCCTTGAGGTCTGGCTTGAGTTGGTGGTGTCTGTTTACATGGGGTCTAGATAAGCAGGGGATTTGAATTGTCTTTCTCCAATTGAGTTATTTCACTTAGCATAATACTCTCCAGTTCCACATTAATGCAAGTGGCAAGTATTCATCCTTTCTGATGGCTGAGTAATATTCCATTGTGTGTGTGTGTGTGTGTGTGTGTGTGTGTGTGTGTGTGTGTATACACATACATACGTATACTGCATCTTCTTTATCCATTTATCTGTCAAAAGATATCTTGGCTCCTTCCACGGTTTGGCAATTATAGATATTGCTGCTATGAACATTGGGGTACAGGTGCCCCTTCATTTCACTACATCAGTATCTTTGGGGCAAATACCTAGTAGGCAATTGCTGGGTACCTATTTTTAACTTCTTGAGGAACCTCCATACTGTTTTCCAGAGTGGCTACACCAGCTTTCATTCCTACCAACAGTGTAAGAGGGTTCCTCTTTGTCCACATCCTCACCAACATTTGTTGTTTCCTGTATTATTAATTTTAGCCATTCTAACTGGAGTAAGGTAGTATCTCATTGTGGTTTTGATTTGTATTTCCCTGATGGCAAGTGATGCTGAGCATTTTTTCATGTGTCGGCTGGCCAATTTCTGTCTTCTTTGGAAAAATGTCTGTTCATGTCTTCTGCCCATTTCTTGACTGGATCATTTGTTTTTGGGTTTTGAGTTTGATAAGTTCTTTACAGATCTTGGATACTAGCCCTCTATCTGGTAAATCATTGACAAATACCTTCTCCCATTCTGTAGGTTGCCTTTTAGTTTTGTTGACTGTTTTCTTTGCCGTGCAGAAGTTTTTATCTTGATGAAGTCCCAATGGTTCATTTTTGCTTTTGTTTCTAATATTTATTTATATAATAAAAAACAAGTAATATAGTTAATCCAGTAGAGAAATAAATGCAATCATATGATACTAGACCATGCATGTTGTTAAAATATGTGAACTATCAAGGTCAAATGCATTCACTTTTTTATACAACAGAAATTGCTCAAAGTATCTTCATTACTTTAGATTGTTTTATGTTTGGACTATGACTTTTTTGAACAGATTATCTTATTTGTCTTTCTACTTTTCCACTGTATTAAATATTTTAGTATACATTAAGGTGTAAGTACTTTTTACTTATAATTAATATCTAAGATCAACTTAAATTAAACATAGAGGACTTAATTACACTAAAAGAATAGAATGTAAATATTGTAAACTTCATGAATGTAAAATATATTAAGAGTCTGTAAAAACTATTAGAATGTATAATTCTACCCCAGAGCATAACAGCAAGGAGAGGGGGTAGAGAATAACTCATGAGCCCAAGTTTTCTTGCCTTTTCTTCTATTTATTTATTTATTTATAATATGTTAGTCACCATACAGTACATCATTAGTTTTTGATGTAATGTTCTATGAGTCATTGCTTGCATATAACACCCAGTGCTTTGTGCAATCTGTGCCCTCCTTAATATCTATCACCAGGCTCACCCACCCCCTACTCCCTTTCCTTCTAAAACCCTCAGTTTGTTTCCCAGAGTTCATAGTTTCTCATGGTTTGTCTCCCACTCTGATTTCTCCCCTTTCATTTTCCCCTTCCTTCTCCTAGTGTCCTCCATGTTATCTCTTATGTTCTACAAATAAGCAAAACCATATGATAATTGACTTTCTCTGCTTGACTTATTTCACTTAGCATAATCTCCTCCAGTCCCAACCATGTTGATGCAAAAGTTGGGTATTCATCCTTTCTGATAGCTGAGTAATATTCCATTGTGTATATAGAACATATCTTCTTTATCCATTCATCTGTTGAAGGGCATCTAGACTCTTTCGACAGTTTGGCTATTGTGAACATTGCTGCTATGAACACTAGGGTGCATATGGCCCTTCTTTTCACTACATCTGTATCTTTGGTGTAAATACCCAGTAGTGCAATTGCTGAATCATAGGGTAGCTCTATTTTTAATTTTTTGAGGAAACTCCACACTGTTTTCCAAAGTGGCTGCACCAACTTGCATTACCACCAATGGTGTAAGAGGGTTCCCTTTTCTCCACAACTTCTCCAACATTTGTTTCTTGCCTTGTCAATTTTTACCATTCTAACTGGTGTAAGGTGGTTTTGATTCAAATTTGGCTAATGATGATGAGCATTTTTTCATGTGTCTATTAGCCATTTGTGTATCTTCTTTGGAGAAGTGTCTGTTCATGTCTTCTGGTCATGTTTTGACTTGATTATTTGGTTTTTGGGTGTTGAGTTTGGGAAGTTCTTTATAGATCTTGGATGTCAGCCCTTTGTCTGTCATTTGAAAATATCTTCTTCCATTCTCTGAGTTGCCTCTTTGTTTTGTTGTCTGTTTCCTTTGCTATGCAGAAGCCTTTTATCTTGATGAAGTCCAGAAAGTTCACTTTCACTTTTGTTTCCCTTGCTTTTGGAGATGTGTCTTGACAGAAGTTGCTGTGGCCGATGTCAAAGAGGTTACTGCCTATGTTATCTTCTAAGATTTTGATGGATTCCTGTCTCACATTGAAGTCTTTCATCCATTTTGAGTTTATTTTTGTGTATGGTGTAAGAGAACGGTCGAGTTTCATTCTTCAGTATATAGCTGTCCAGTTTTCCCAGCACCATTTATTGAAGAGACTGTCTTTTTTCCATCGGATATTTTTTCCTACTTTGTTGAAGGTTAGTTGACCATAGAGTTAAGAGTCCATATCTGGACTCTCTACTCTGTTTCGCTGATCTATGTGTTTGTTGTGTGCCAGTACCATGCTGTCTTGGTGATCAGCTTTGTAATATAGCTTGAAATCAGGCAACATGATACCCCCAGATTTGTTTTTCTTTTTCAACATTTCCTTGGTGATTTGGGGTCTTTTCTGGTTCCATACAAACTTTAGGATTCCAGCACTTTGAAATATGTCAATGATATTTTGATTCGGATGGTGTTGAAAATATAGGGTGCTTTGGACATCATAGGCATTTTAATAATCTTTGTTCTTCTGATCCATGAGCATGGAATGCTTTTCCATCTTTTTGTATCTTCTTCAATTTCTTTCATGAATGTTCTGTAGTTCCTAGAGTATAGATCCTTTACATCCTTGGTTAGGTATATTCCAAGATATCTTATGGTTTTTGGTGCTATTGTAAATGGGATTGATTCTCTAGTTTCTCTTTCTACGATTACATTTTTAGTGTATAGAAAAGCAACTGATTTCTGTGCATTTATTTAGTATCCTGCCACATCACTGAATTGCCATATGGGTTCTAATAATTTGGGGGTGGAGTCTTTTGGGTTTTTCACATAAAGTATCATGTCATCTGTGAAGAGAGAGGTTGACTTCTTCTTTGCCAATTTGAATACCTTTTATTTCTTTTTGCTGTCAGATTGCTGTTGCTAGGACTTCTAGTTTTAATTGTGCCTTGGATAAAACACATTGGCTACAATACTGTCACTGTGCAAAGCTTACTAGGACTTCTAGTACTATGTTGAACAATAGTGATGAAACTGGGCATCCTTGTTGTGTTCCTGATCTTAAGAGAAAGGCTCTCAGCCTTTCCCCATTGAGAAAGATATTTGCTGTGGGTTTTTCATAGATGGATTTTATGAAATTGAAGAATGTTCCCTCTATCCCTATACTCTGAAGATTTTTAATCAGGAAAGGATTCTGTATTTTTTCAAATGCATTTTCTTCATCAATTGAGAGGACCATGTGGTTCTTCTTTCTTCTCTTATTAATGTGTTCTATCATATTGATTGATTTGCAAATGTTGAACCATCCTTGCATCCCAGGGATAAATTCCACTTGATCATGGTGGATAATCCTTTCAATGTACTGTTGGATCCTAATAGCGAGATTTTTTTTGAGAATTTTGGCATATATTCATCAGGGATATTGGTCTGAAATCCTCCCTTTTGATGGGGTATTTGCCTGGTTTGGAGATCAAGGTAATGCTGGCCTCATAGAAAGAGTCTTGAAGTTTTCCTTCTGTTTTTATTTTTTGAAACAGCTTCAGGAAAATAGGTATTACTTCTTCGTTGAATGTTTGGTAGAATTCCCCAGGGAATCCAGCACATCTTGGACTGTTGTTTATTGGGAGGCTTTTGATCACTGCTTCAATTTAGTTACTGGTTATTGGTCTCTTCAGCTTGTTGATTTCTTCCTGTTTCAGTCTCGAAAGCTTATAGGTTTCTAGGAATGCATCCATTTTTTCTAGTTTGCTCAACTTATTGGCATATAGTTGTTGATAATAATTTCTGATAACTGTTTCTATTTCCTTGGTGTTAGTCATGATCTCTAGTCTTTCATGCATATTTTTATTAGTTTGGGTCCTTTCTCTTTTCTTTTTGATAAGTCTGGCCAGTGGTTTATCAGTCTTATTAATTCTTTCAAAGAACCAGCTTCTAGTTTTGTTGATGTGTTGGTTCTACTCTATTTCTGGTTTCTAATTCATTGATCTCTTCTCTAATCTTGATTATTTCCCTTCTCATGCATGGGTTTGCCTTAATTTGTTGTTGATTCTCCAGTTCTTTAAGGTGTAAAGATAGTTTGTGCATTCAGGATTTTTTTTTCCTTCTTCTTCTTTTTTTTTGAGTGAGGTTTGGATGGCTATGTATTTCCTCCTTAGGACTGCCTTTGCCAAATCCCATAGGTTTTGGACTGATGTGTTTTCATTCTCATTGGTTTCCATGATTTGTTTTGTTCTTCTTTGATTTTCTGGCTGACCCAAACATTCTTGAGCAGGATGGTCTTCAGCTTCCAAATGCTTGAATTTCTTCCAAAGTTTTTCTTGTGATTGAGTTTATATTTTCAAAGCAATGTGGTCTGAGAATATGCAGGGAATAATCTCAATCTTTTGGTATTGGTTGAGACCTGATTTGTGACCCAGTATGTGCTCTCTTCTGGAGAAATGTGCACTCAAGAAGAATGAGTATTCTGTTGTTTTAGGGTGGAATGTTCTGTATATATTTATGAGGTCCACCTGGCCCAGTTTGTCATTCAAAGCTCTTGTTCTTTGTTGGTTTTCTGCTTAGATCATCTGTCTGTTGCTGAGAGTGGAGTATTAAAGTCTCCTATAATTAATGTATTATTATCAATATGCCTTTTTATTTTGGTTGAGTTGGCTTATGTAGTTGGCTGCTGCCATGTTGGGGACATGGATAGTTACAATTGTTAGATCTTCTTGTTGGGTAGACCATTTAAGAATGATATAGTTTCCTTCTGTATCTCTGACTGCAGTCTGTAGCTTAAAATCTAATTTGTCTGATATGAGAATTGCTACTCCAGCTTTCTTTCACAGTCTGTTGGCATGAAAAATGCCTCTCTACCCCTTAACTTTCAGTCTGGATTTATCTTTAGGTTCAAAGTCTCTTGTAGACAGCTAATGGGTGCATTCTGGTTTTTTTTTTTTTATCCGATCTGCAACCCTGTGCTGTTTTATGGGAGCATTTAGGCTGTTCACGTTGAGAGTGATTATTGAAAGATAAGATTTTATTGTCATCATGTTGTCTGTGAAGTCCTTGTTTCTATAGATTGTCTCATATATTTCTGTTCTATGTCACTCTTGGGGTCTTTCTCCTTTTATAGAAGCCCCCCTTAATATTTCTTGCAGGGCCAGCTTAGTGGTCACATATTCTTTCAGTTTCTGCCAGTCTTGGAAGCTCCTTATCTCTCCATCCATTCTGAATGACAACCTTGCCAGATAAAAAATTCTTGCCTGCATATTCTTCTCATTTAGTATCCTAAATATGTCATGCCAGCCCTTTCTGGCTTGCCAGGTCTCTGTGGACAGGTCTGACATTATTCTGATGTTCCTCCCTCTATACATAAGGAATCTCTTCCCCCTAACTGCCCTTAAAAATATTTCCTTGGTTCTAAGGTTTGCTAGTTCTATTATTACATGCTGGGGTGTTGGTCTGATCTCCCTGATCTTGGGAGGGGTCCTCTCTGCCTCTAGGACAGGAATGCTTGTTTCCCAGATTAGAGAAGTTCTCAGCTACAATTTGCTCAAATATATCTTCTAGTCCCCCCTCTCTCTCTCTCTTCAGCCCCTCAGGGATCCCAATAATTCTGACTTTGGAATGTTTCAAGGCATCATTTATTTCTCTAATTCCATTTTCATGGATTTTAGGCTGTTTGTTCCAGGCCTCCTCCTGCTCCTTCTTTTCTATTAGTTTGTCTTCAAGATCACTAATTCATTCTTCTGCCTCATTTACCCTAACTGTTAGAGTATCTAGATTAGATTGGATTTCATTGATAGCATTTTTAAGTTCTGCCAGATCTGCTGTCATTTCTGCCCTTACAGAATCTATGTTGACATTAACAGTTTTCTCCAGCCTGACTGCTGTGTTCATAACTGCTACCCCAAAGTCTATTTCTGACATCTTGCTTAGATCGATATCCATTAGACCTGCGGGAGAGTCCATTGTCTCTGGGTCTTTTCTTTCTTGGGAGTTCCTCCTCTTAGTCATTCTGTTGAGTTGTGGTGGAGGGGATGTATGAAAAATATCCCCTGTATTTCATATATATGAAATATTCACATGTGTACATATTAATATGTATGAAAAATATGTGGTTGACAGTATCAACCACAATCCAGGCAAGGTGCACCCTGGGAAGGTTTGGAGCAATCGGAAGTCACCACACACACACACACAAAAAAGGCACCAAAATGAGACCCAAGAGTAAGATTTATAAAGTACAAAAGTGAACAAACAAACAAACAAAAAGACCACCACCACCACCACCACCAAAAACAAAACAAAAAAAGGAAACCAAAATAAAAGGGGGTGTGATGGGAAGGTGACTATAATCCCTCAATATGGGCAAGGAAGGGTATTTCAGTTCTTCCTGGGTGTATTATATTCCCTTTGTTAGAGAACTGTACATCACAGAGATACAGAGAAATTAAAACTGGTGTATATATATATATATAGTATTGAGTGGTGGAAAAAGGACTACATTGAAGCTTATATCTATATTTTAAAAAAAAGAAAAAAGTTTATATATGAAAAAGTTCAAGTTAAAAAGTTACTATGGAAAATGTATTAAACATCTAATTGAAATGATAAATAGGTTAAAAAAAAGAAACATGGGAAAGAATTTAAAAAATGAAATTAAAAAAAGAGAGAGAGAAAAGTTGTATCTAAGAAATACACAGGCCATGAGGCAACACCAGGAGCTTAATATACTGTTTTCCCCTGGTGTTGGGATTTTACAGGTTTATGGGGACCCTGGGTTGTTGTCCTTTTATTCTTTCAGCTTGTATTCTGAGGGAGGGGCCTGCCTGTTGTTTTTCACCCAGTCCTACTTGGGCAGAGTTGCCCTGCCCACTATCAAGAGGCTGGGCTCTATGGAAACAGGTTTTTTTGGCTTTTGTTCTCTGGAGATTTTTGTTCTCTGGCGGCTCCTCACTACTTTTTGGAGGATCAGAGCAAAGTAAACTCTGCACCCTGACCTCCACCTCAGGGAGAAGGCACAGCCTGCTCCTCTGAATCCTCCAGAATACACAGACTCCACTTCTGTAAGCACTGCTGAAAACCGCAGCCTTCCATGGGCAATGCACACTGCCAGCGATCCTCTCACTGGTTGAAGGAGGCCCCTGCTTGTCTCTATATCTCTGTGCCACCAAAACTGGGAGCAATCCCAGTCTGGGTGAGCCTGGCCCCGGAGGCTGCTGTTCCTGGCAGTGTGGGCTCCAGTCCAAGCTGGGTCTTCTCAGGCACCAGTGGTGGTGGTTGCAGCAGCAGTCACCAGCCCCAGGGAATGCTGTCTAAGTCCACCCCAGGTCCTCTCAGGCAGTGGGCAGCAGCTGTGGCCATTCCTGAGACTTTGAGCTTAGGTTTCCACCTGTAGCTGCCTGGTCCCAACATTTGCCCCTTAAGCCCTTTGTTCTGTTTGAGTGCTGTTATCAGTCCCTTCCTGTCTTGCACCACTGGTCTCCAAGCTATTGCTGGTCCCCAAGCACAGGGCACTTTTGGACTGAGGTATTACTTTCCAAAGGCTAGCTTCTAGTCATCCCCTCCCCCTGTCTGTGCAATTCCAACTCTGTCCTTCATATCTCTTGACTGATGATCCTCTGTCCCTGTAGAGATCCAGACCTGTATAATCTTACATCTCAGGCTGATTTCATGGGTGTTCAGAGTAGCTTGGTAGATCTCTAGCTCAATTCAGCTAGAGTTGAAAGGGAATTTAAAAGGAGTTGAAAGGAGCTTGGTTGAAAAGGAGCCCCCCACTCCTCCTCCATCTGGGGCCCTCTCCTTCTCTTCTTTTTAAAATTGGAGTGTAGTTGACACACAATGTTACATTAGTTTCAGGTGTCTAACATAGAGATTCCACAAGTTTATACATTATGCTATGCTCATGGCAAGTGTGGCTCTCATCTGTCATTATACAGGGCCCAAGTTTTCTAATCTTTCATAATAGGAAGTTAAGAGATACTGTCCAGGATTGAATAAGAAAGAGGGGTTTGAGTATACTTTTTAGAGTTATTAACATAACTACTATAAGAAAATGTGTTTTTTTTTAAAGATTTTATTTATTTATTTGACAGACAGAGATCACAAGAAGGCAGAGAAGAAGGGAAGCAGGCTCTCTGCTGAGCAGAGAGCCTGATGTGGGGCTCAATCCCAGGACAGTGGGATTATGACCTGAGCTGAAGGCAGAGGCTTTAACCCACTAAGCCACCCAGGCACCCCTTAGGGATTTTATTTATTTATTTATTTGAGAGAGAGAGAGAGAGAGAGAGAGAGAGCATGAGAGGGGAGAAGGTCAGAGGGAGAAAGAGACTCCTCACGGAACTGGAGCCGATGGAGGACTTGCTCCCAGGACTCTGGGATCATGACCTCAGCTGAAAGCAGTGGTATAACCAATGGAGCCACCCAGGTGCCCACGAGAAAATATGTTTTAATAGACTTGCAAGAGGAGGTGGGAAGTTTCTGAGGGACTAAAATTCTCATCTTTTAAGTGGGAAGTCAAGGTGCTGCAAGTTCCTTCTCCATAATACCTGGGCAAACCCTGCCAACACCACATCTCCTGCCCTGCACATTGTGCAGGACCTCAGTTCTGGTAATGGTGGGGATAGGTCATATTTTGCAAGCAGATCACTGCACACCTTTTTATAATGTGCCCCACCTCTGTTGGAGACCAAACATTGTCCAAAATAGGCAAAGAGAACCTTTGCAAGCAACCAGACTGAAGGAAAGAGAGGACAACAGAGAAAGAGAGCACAACAACAACATAGGAGACACCCCTGAAGAACCAGGCCCTGGGGAAGAGGAGACACTGTACTGTAGGGCACTATAGGAACTCTACTTCATAAGGCTATTGTTAAGAGCAATAGAAGTAGCTAACGTTCTTGGAGAAACAGACACAGAGAAACAGACACAGAAAGATAAAATGAGGAGACATAGAAACCCCAAATGAAAGAATAGGACCAAACCTCAACAAGAGTCCAAAGCAAAATGGATATAAAAGTAACATACCTGATAGAGAATTTAAAGTAATGATCATAAAGATACTCACTGGACAGGAGAAAAGAGTGGAGGACATCAGTGAGACCCTTACACAAATAAAAAAAAGAACCAGCCAGACATCAACAACAAAATAAATGAAATTCAAAATACATTTGATGGAATAAATAGCAGTCTAGATGGAGCAGAGGAACAAATTAGTGACCTAGAAGACAGAGTAATGAAAAATAACCAAGCTGAGCCAAGGAAAGAGAAGAACATGATACAAATTGAGAATAGTCTAGGGAACTCAGTGACTCCATCAAGCATAATAATATCCACATTATATGGATCTCAGAAAAAGAAGAGAGATAAGGGAGCAGAACATTTATTTGAAGAAATAGTATCTAAAAACTTCCCTAATCTGTGGAAGGAAACAGATATCTAGGTCCAGGAGGCACAGAGATTTCCCCAAAAATTCAGCCAAGGAGGTCTACACTAAGACACATAAAAATTAATATGACAAAAGACAGCAATAAAGAAAAAACTTTAAAGCAGCAAATGAAAACAAGACAGTTACATACAAGAGAAGCCCCGCAAGGCTATCAGTTGATTTTTCAGTGGAAACTTTGCAGGCTAGAAAAGAGTGGCATGATATCCTCAAAGTGCTGAAAGGGAAAATTCTGCAGCCAAGTGTACTCTATCCAATAAAGATATTATCCAGAATAGAAAGAAAGATAAGTAATTTCTCAGACAAACAAAAACTGATGAAGTTCATGACCACTAAACCAGCCCTACAAGAAATATTAAAGAGGACTCTTTGAGTGGAAAGGAAGACCATAGTGAGAGTATGAAAAGTAAAAACAAAAACAAAATAACAAAAGCAATAAAAATAAGTATTTCTGTAAAAATCAGTCAAGGTATTCATAAAATAAAAGGATGTAAAATATAACACCATTTACCTAAACTGTGAGAGGGAGAGGATAAAGAATGAATTTAAACTTAAGTGACCATTAACTTATTATATAGACTGCTATATGCAGGAGAGGTTATATACCAACTTAATGGTAACCACAAATCAAAAACCAATAACAGATATGGAAGCAATAAAGAGAAAGGGATCCAAGTATATCAATAAAGAAAGCCAACAAACCATCAAAGAGATCATTTGGGAAGCCAGTGGCTATCTAAAAATCATAAGTCAAGGAATGGAGATAAAGTCCATTATTTGTGTTATGATTATAACCTTCATAAGAATTATATTCAGAAATGTTAGAAAGAGGGCCACCTGGGTGGCTCAGTGGGTTAAATCCTCTGCCTTCAGCTCAGGTCATGATCCTAAGGTCCTGGGATTGAGCCCCGCTTTGGACTTGCTGGTCAGCAGGGAACCTGCCTCCTCCTCTCTCTTTGCCTGTCTCTCTGCCTACTTGTGATCTCTGTCTGTCAAATAAATAAATAAAATCTTAAAAAAAAAAAGAAATGTTAGAAAGAGATTTTCTCTGAGGAGTCAGACTTGGAATAAGTGAGAGATTCAATTTAATAGCTCTTTTTAATATTTTTCAGACATGTGTATACATGTTTATAATAAAACTATTCATCTAGCTTGATTCACTGCTACAGTGAATATCTATGGACATCTTAACACACATGTGCAAATAGGATGAATTCCTAGAACTGAAAATTTTAGTACTTACATCAACTCTATAATTCTCTTAAACAAAATAAAAAGGTTTGTTTCAACTTTTATTTCAACCAACATCATTTGAGGTGTCTCCAACATTCCAAACCCTAGCCCAAACTTAGTATTATAAGTAATTTTGTGGAGCATAAGAAATAACATGGAGGACATGGGGAGATGGAGAGGAGAAGGGAGTTGAGGGAAATTGGAGCGGGAGATGAACCATGAGGGACTATGGACTCTGAAAAACAACCTGGAGGTTTTGAAGGGGTGGGGGTTGGGAGGTTAGGGGAGTCAGGTGGTGGGTATTAGGGAGGGCACGTATTTCATGGAGCATTGGGTGTGGTGCATAAACAATGAATTCTGTTACACTGAAAAGAAATAAGAAAAATTAAAAATTAAAAAAAGTAATTTTGAATTTGACCATTCTGCTTGATGAGAAATCATATTTCATTGTTGGCCTATTAGAAATTCCCAAGGAGGCTGAATCTTTCTTCTTGTGCTTATTGGCCATAAGCACTCTATGGGTGCTTTACTTGGTTTTACACTTTTCCTGTTTTTCTTTTGGATGTTAGAATTAGTTGAATTATGGTACTTCAGTATAATGAAGTAATATTATTTCAGTATTAAGGAGTATGGGGAAATTATATGAATAAAATAAAAACATGATTATGCCATAGTGTTAAGTAAAAGTACTGCAGAATGGAATGTAAAGTATGATTTCGTTTTTCATTTAGATAACAGGTAGACAAAGAATATAAACATCCACTATTGAAAGGGCATTTTCTCTCCTATCTTTTACAACTTGAACTTTCTTCGATATCAATTCTTACTCTCTTATTGTTTTCTATTATTTCTTCACATTCCATTTTCATGTAATTTTATTTTTAGTAACAGCTATTATATCCAAAGCTCTAGTTGGGGAAAATCTATTTCTTATTTAAATCTTCCATTTATTGCGTTATAGTAAAGTCATCTTTTGTCATTTGCTACATCTTCAATAAGAAAGAGATCTTACAAAACAATCTATTTTGAAACTTATATTTTAGCACTAACAGGCAGCATTATTTAGATTGGAGTTTCCAAACCTACCTGTGACTCAGCACCAACTAAAGAATTTGTTAAAACATGAATTCCCAGTCCCATCTATAGAGATTCAATATAAGAAGTCTGAATATCAAAATCTATATTTTTAAAAGTTCCTCAATTAATTTAGATGTATGATAAGTTTTAGAACAACTAATGTAGAAGTCATTAGAAACAAATTTCTTTATAAATATATTTTAATATTTTCAATATATTTGAAGGTTTAGCTCAAAATATTCTTTTTCTACCTCTTCAACATGGAATTCATAATCATTTTCATTTTGGAAGTTGATCAACCCTTCAAGATATTTGATATTTTTATATTGGCATTTGCTGAAAAGTAGAAAATAATCCAAAGACTTAAAATGTTCCAGTGTGTGCCTGTATGTATTTACCATAAAAATAAGCCTTAATTTCCCAAGATAAAATAAAGCTAGCTGGTACTTAAGGAAATTAAGTTATGGGCTTAAAGAGAGTCAAATCTAAAAAGAATTAGTTTCATTTTACCTGTTTTTTTTAAATGCTTATTTCAAGGAAGATAGGTTTATTGAAATTACTTCATATCTGTCATTTGGAGAAGGAAGGAGAATGAGATTTGCCCTCTTATGTTGGATTGCCAACTCCTTCAAGGCTCATCTTTAGCTGTGGTAAACACTTTCCATGGGGTTTCCATGGTTTCTCATGTACACATCTTTTACCAGACTCCTCCCTGTGTTTCTTTTCAAAACAAATAACCTGTCTTCTTCATGTTGGTATTCAGCATGGTGCCTGGGACTCAACAATACTACCTCACTCTGATTTCTTCTTTGAAGTTACTCTCATCTCTGGAATACTTTTTATTCTTTAGGCCTACCTCTAGCCAATGTTCTAGAGATACCTTGCTGGAATATGTGGTCTTGTAGGTCACATATGGAAGTTCTTAGAAGACAGGATATTTTCTACCATGTCTTTGTTTCCATCCTGTGTCATGATGCCTGTTTCATAGTAAGAACAAATGCTAGCTGAAATGAACTGAAATTCTACAACTAGAGAACATGTTCTATAACTTTTTGAGTTTAAAAAAGGGTATAGTTAGTAATGTGAAGACAAAACAGACAGTTGCAATACTGACTTGAACTCAGTAGATTCAGATAAGATATTTTAAAGATTTAAAAAAAAATTTATTTATTTGTCAGACAGAGAGAGAGAGAGAGCGAGCACAGGCAGACAGAGTGGCAGGCAGAGGCAGAGGGAGAAGCAGGATCCCTGCTAAGCAAGGAGCCCGATGTGGGACTCGATCCCAGGACGCTGGGATCATGACCTGAGCCAAAGGCAGCCGCTTAACCAACTGAGCCACCCAGGCGTCCCCAGATAAGAGATTTTAAAAGGTTAAATTTTTTTTTAATAAAATTGACTTTATTGTGGCCCTCCCAAATTACATTTTCCTTCAAAAATCACAAGAAACCTTAATTTTCTGATTACCCTTTTTGATACTGAGTTATACTTCTCTTTATAGATGAAAACGAAAGGTAAACTATGGCATATTTCTTAGGAGTAAATGCCTATTGAGTACATACAAATTATTAAATGTTATTTATAGGACATGAAAATGAAAAATGCAACTTTGAAACTATATTTAAAATATATTTGTTTTTTAGAATTATATCTTCACATTCAAATTGCTATATTTTAAATTATGAAACAACAATAAAAAATAATACAATACTGATTACTTAAAAACAAACTAAGCATGTTGAGCCAATAGAACTTTCTTCATGTTATGAAAACCAGGAGGCACTGAAGAAAATCTGTTGAAAGAGTTTATAGACCACCAGGAAGTCACTTCTGTTTCCTTTAAGTTCCAATTTGAGACTCTTTAAGGAACATAACTAACCACATCTGTCATGAAGCACTTGAAAGTCAATATCAATCCAATGCAATAAATACAAGGAGAGAATATCTGCTGAGAATATTCACTAATATGAACTAGTGAAATCTGGAATCATCAAGTGGGAATGTATGAATAACATTGGTAACCAAATCATCCAGTGCACTAATTATTTTAATGGTGTGGTATAGTGTGTAGTTTGACAATATCTTTTGGAAAAAAATTAATTTATTTTAAAATACTTAGGTAATCTTAGAATATCTAGTGTTTACTTTTGAGTGAATATTCATGCAGTTGATAGCCTTAGTGCTAGGCATCTCTAATTAGATAAAAGCAAGTTAATTAATCAATGATTCAACCAAAAATTTCCCCAAGTACAATTTTCCAAAATAAAAATGTTCAGGTGGTCTCAAGTATACATAGTTTTAGCTTAGAGTTATATTCTATGCAAGAATGGACATTTGCTTTAAATCCTCTTTTCCTTGATACAATATTTTGGCTTTGGCTGGATATATCCACTTGATGAGATTACATTTTATTGGATATTTTTCATTTACTTTAAAAAGTAATCATCTTATTTAGAAACAAAGATATCACTTTTTTAATGTTGATTAGCAAAAAAAATTAAGTAGGAATTCTCATCAGGATATGAAATTCAGTTTCCCCAAATTAAGTCCAAATGCCTTTTTAATACTTGTTCAAATTATTGAAGACTTAGATGTCAAATTCATTTTGCAAGGATATTATTGAGTTATTTCAGTAGTTGGAATCACTTGAAAGTGGAAGGTAGCCATTTCAAAATATATCTGCTTAATCCTAAAATCACGTGGAAATTAATATACATGAAATTTAATGAATTTTAGTCATATTTGTCAGCCAGAATGGATCCACACTGTTTCAATGTTTTATTGCCTCCTCTGTGGAACTGATTATGTGTTAACATGTAATTAATTTTCCCAAACTTCTAAATTTAAAGCTGATTATAGATCTGTTGTTGACAATTCTATAAGGTTAACATAACTACTTCTTTGCGCTGGTCCTGCTAATAACATCTTCAGAAATGATGGTGATAGTGACTAAAGCTTCTTGGCTCTGACATGGTGGTTAATAATAGTAACATAACAGACAGAATGGCAATATGGTACCAACAGTTTGTGTGGTCAAATGGTAATAGGCCTGGAAGCTGAAAAATAATAATTCAGAGACATATTTGCTTACATTTTTTGGCATGTCATGGCAATTACATGGCATCACATAGGCTGGCAATTTGAGATGATTACTTATTTTTATTATAAAAAAGAGAAGAATTTTTGTCATTAAGGATGGGGAAAAATGAATTATGGAGCACTCATTCCTCTCCCACTGGGCTTTAGCCTGAGAAGTTTCATTTCTAATAAGGTAAGAACTGGGAATATTTTAATACTTTTGCAACTTGTATATGTTTACTTGTAATGTTTAAATTTAAAGTTGAGTCGTTATTACCCATTTTTGCTTTACTTTTAGAGGTTATTACTTTCTCCTAGTGAACTGAAGTCTGAGGAAACTAATGAGGCAAATAGAAAGCTTTTTTTGGTAAGATTATTCTTGAAATGTTACTCTTATATCATCTGAACTAATTCAGAACTTATTTAAACCCTGGTGACTCCTGGAAAGTGTCTTTTGCTTTCCTCAAGACAAACTCCTTTGAAAAATGTTTTATAGCATTTACTTTCAACTAGAACTGAATATACCCCTCATGTTCTTAGAAAGCTACAAATATAGCTTGAATGTTATTAGATCCCAAAGTGCTATATTTGGATATAGTGTATCTAGGATTGATAATAAATTCTTAGGTCCATTTTCCCAGAATGCCTTCAAGGCCTTGCAAAATTAGGTCTTACTAATTTTTTAAATGACAATGATTTATATTTTTTAGTTGCATTTCTTCTTTCAAGTTACAAGATGCCCATACATTCTGAGAAGATCTCATAAGCATATGGGAGAAGTGCATGATTAAACTCTCTTTCTAATGGCCATCTTGGAAATAATGGGTAATTTAGATTTAACTAAACCTAATTCAAATTAATACATGTGTCAATTACATTTCATTAATTTAAATATTTTTCCTTTTATGTAGCCTTGTTCTAAAATGATATACAACAAAATGATTTTGCAAGTTTCAAGTAGGTAATGCCTGATTTGAAAGAACTGGGGAACAAAGTAGGAATTGGCTCAGAAGAGAGAGTGATAATAAGTCTGAGGAGGCACAGAGGGTCTTGCTAGAGAGATTCTCCAGGCTCCGTGAGTAGTTTCCTGTTTCTCAATGCAATCACAGTTAGCTTTCTGGGAAAAAGGGTTACCTTTTTTTTTTTTTTTTTTTTTTTGTAATCCCTATACAGTGTCTAAGAAATGCCACAATATTAATTTTAGTACTCAGAAAATTTTATAAAAAGATCAAAGAAGTAGCTGCTCTGGGATCCACAAAGACTGAACAGAGAAAAGTATAAAACAAACAGAATGCTAACCACTTAATTTGAAGTACCAGCAAACCCTCCCTTTCCTAATGAACAATGGGCAGTCCATTATTAGTGCACAGCCTGGCTTGGCACAAAATTTAATTCAAGGCATTAGGCAGGTCTGCTAATTCATTGCTTATATTTTAGAGGTACTAATGTGGTTTTCAAGAAACTAGAGCTAACTGATTGATTTCAGGGTTGAATTTACTTGCCTTGAGCACTGAGCTTTAATTGTCAGGGACTGGGAGAAAAACACAGTGAAAAAGATACATGGACATAGTTGGGGTAAGTTACAATGGGCCTTTGCTACATGCTCAGCACTCTCTAGCATTACTCAATGCTAACTAGTTGATTTAGTCAACTACAAATACCGAAAATTACTATTTATTGGGCAGTAATTATGTGCCAGGCATTAATGCTAGGTGCTTTACAATTCTTCTCACTAATGTTTATGCATTGGGTTGAGTAGTGTCTCCCCCAGAATGCATATGAATTTCAGAATATGACTTTAATTAAAAATGGGGCCTTTGCAGATGGAAGATGTTAGTTAAGTTGAGGTCATACTGGAATAGGATGGGTCCTAATCCAATGTCTGGTGTCTTTATAAGAAGAGAAAAAAGAAACACAGAGATACACAGATTCACACAGGAAGAATGTCATTTGATGGTAGAGGCAGAGATTGGAGTGATAACATCTACAAGGCAAAAACACCCAAGGATTGCCAGTAGCTACCAGAAGCTAAGAAAGATGCGTAAGATAGTTTCTTCCTCATAGCTTTCAGAAGGAACCAACCCTGCTGACACCTTGATTTCAAAACTTTGAGAAAATAAATTTTAGGTTTTTTTTAAACCACCAGTTTGTGGTAATTTGTTACATTTGCCTTAGAAAACCAATACAATTCATATTAACACTTCAAGGTTAAGTGTCAATGTCTCTTTTGAACAAATTTAAAATATGACCTGAATCCAAGACCTATGCTCACTTCACTGTCTCCTACTCAAGTTCATTAAACAGTATAAAATAATAATTATTTTATTATGAATGAAATAATTGAATTTGAAAAATATTATCCAAAGAGTTTATGCTAATTGAGCACATACATTTTTTCCTTCCAATCTCAGGCAGAATTCCCCTCATCTTGAAGGTCAGTACTACTTCAAGATCATTATTACTACTTTGCTAAAACTTGGGACCTAGGGTAGCCTAACAAAAATAGCCAAACAGAAATGGTGTTGGCGATTTCCAAACCACATTAAGTTTCCTATGCTTGGAGGAGGAGACGTTGAGGATATTGGAAGACGGTACAATCCAAAGAATATGCACATTCTGTGTCAGAAGTCCAGAACCATCTGCTATGGGTTACCAGGGAATGAATGGGAATCCAGGATTGAGAGCTCCTCTGCTAAAGTCAAGGAATCTGTGGATTACCATGAACAGGGTTGGGAAGAAAGATAGGAATCCTAAGTGTCACAACACAGGTCAATAGGTTATCAACATGAAGCATTGGGTCACGTGCAGACCAAGTGCAGGGTGGAATAAGAAGACCCAGGAATGGTGATTTGACTTGGCCAAAGGAACAAAATGCACAATATGGCACTCAGACAAGAAGTCAGAAGAAGTCACAAGAAGGAGTTAGTCTGGGAAAGAAGTGTGTAAGCACCATATATCCTGAAGGAGATGCCAAAATTTAGACTCACGCTGAACTGAAAGGTGAAGTTAACGAGTAAGTGGGGAAGATCAGTGTCAAGAGATTCAGGACAAAAGGGCAGCTATAAATGAAAAAGACTAAGTGTATGACAGTGGGTCAAATATCAGAAATTCAAGTTAAATTCAAGTTAAAGAGGAACAAATAAGGATAAATCATTTATCATTTCCATGTCAAGTTGTGGATTTCCAATAGAAACTAAGAAGGTATTTCATATGGTAAGGGGACTGCATAGGTGACAGAAAGCTTGCTCCCAGTCTTTTCTTATTATAGAAACTTTGTGCTGATTATATAATGCTTAAACTGTATACCCAGTTTGTACATGTCTTAAGCTCCCTGCCTGAAGGTATGCTCCTGTGGGTATTAATAAATATCATTTTTGAGCACCTACTATGTGCCAGTCACTTTGCCAGTCCTTCACATACATTATGATGTCATTATGTTTTTTTAATCCCAACAATCCTGAAGAGCTTAAATGTAGAAAGATAAGTAACAACTGGTTTCTGTTGTTATTACTGTTGTTTTTCCCCTCCTATCCTTCATGCCTTATTCATTGCCATGAATATCTGGTCCTCGTAGCAACAGTGCGTTAGATGAGATGGGCATACTTTGTGCATATGCAGCAGTATAGTTACGTGCTGCTTACAAGAGCAGCGTCTTTGTGGCGGGATTTTGGCAATAGTCAAACACTATATCTTCTGAGGGAGCTAATAGTAAGATGAGGTGGAAGAGTCAGGAGTCCAGAGAGTCATTCTGTGTGATAAGGTGCCTGGAGGTGTTTGCCATGGATTTTGTCCTATTTTCCGCAAGGGCAGGGACAAGTGTCAGAGGTGATAATTTTCAGAGTTAGAAGCAATTCAGAGACCGAATGACTCAGGGGGTTGGGAGGTATTTATAGAAACATCAACTCTTTCCTACGAACAGAGGGGAGGAAGAAATTTCATTGTTTAGTCTAAGGTTCTTCTAGCTGGTTCAGGAATTAAATTGACATGAGACAAATTAATAGGTGGAAGAGAAAAGTGTTCTTACGTGTGCATGGAGGCCTGATAATGAAATTGAGACCCAAAGAAATGACCAAGGCAGGTTGTTTTTATACCTTTAAGGCAAAGAGGTAATTCATGGGGAATTTACAGGATATAGAAAAAGTAGATCTTTGTTAACTTTATTAGGAAGGGATTCTAGGCAGAATTTGAGCTGAGATAGTAGACTAGTCAACAAACAAATAACAAGATTTGTTTCTACAGTTTTCTTGACTTTAAAGTTCCTATCTTTGGTCATAAGGATGTCTTTTTACTTCTTGGTAGAGAGAGCGTAGTTTATTCTATTAGTGAGGGATTTATTTTTTTCAGGGGGACAAAGGAGAGTCTGAGCGTCCTTGCACCAGCTGTTTCCCAAGTAGCTTTAATTCAGAATAATTAATATGCCATTGTGGTACGTTTTGAAGTAGCTTGCCCTGGGCCTTTATAAAACCTTACGAAGCTAACTCCTATTCCAAATAAAACATCTTAGGTAGCTCTGTAGCTCTTTGGGATACATCTGTGCCACCTTAGGAGTATAGTGTAGTTAGAAAATCAAACATGAGTTTAGCCATTTACCAGCCAGGTAGTTTGAAAAAATTACTTCTTTTTGGACCTCAGGTTCTTCATCTGTAAAATGAGATACTACCTACCTTGCAGGGTGGGTGAGAAGGTTATGTTTTCAGACTGGCAATGAAAAGCATTTAGTAAATGGTAGTTCTCCAATTATCCCAAACTATGTACATTTCTTTTTTTTCCCTTTTTTTTTGTACTCTCCTTAACAAGTGCCTTAGGAACATAAAAAGCAATTTTATGAAAAAGCAGTAACTTTCTGTATATGAGGATTTATGCTAGATTATAGATCTATGAAGATGATAAAATCAAGTTTCTATTTTTGATGACTCTTACAGGGACAAAAACACATTACAAAAAAATTGAATATAACCAGTGGACAGAACTCATGCCTAAGCTTCTGGAAGAAAGGAAAACAATAACTAATTGCAGCAGTTTCTTAGTAATGAGGTCAGACTGAATTAATCTACCAGGAAAATGAAAAAGAAAAAAAATCTTATTGTTTGATATTTGAATTATTAAAACTCTTTTAATATGATCCATTAAATTAATTTTGAGAAATACTTTGTTAGAATTTATTGGATACAAGTATTTTAGGTATTATTAGCATTTTAAAAGATATTTTAACATTTCTTTTGGGATATTAGATAAGACTTTAGAATGCTTCAAACATCTAGAAAATTTTCTATGCTGAGACTAGAATTTTTAAAAGAAAACATACACCATAAAGCAAATGAATAAATTTAAATATTTTCTAATTATCTACATGTTCACATATGTTTCTTATGTGATTCAGATGTTAGGTGCCAGTTGTGTGTATTTTTATTCCCAGATTCCTGGGATAAATATGAAAAGGGAAAATTTATTATAAGGAGACAAAAATGAAGAGTTGACAGAGAACTGACAGCCACCCATACACACACATACACACACACACGCACAAAATCTATGGTTCCCATATATCTCAACACTTATATTTCAACTCTTAGAACTGTCTTCCCTCTATTACTCATCAGAAAGGGGAACTAAATGCTCAAATTCTGAATCTAATCTTCAGTATCATCTATTTACGACCTTCACCCAAATCCTGATGAAATGATAGCACTGAAAGTTCTTTATTTTAAATTTTCTCTGATAAAGCCATATAATCTTACCCTTGTACTACTTTTAAATGTGTTCATCTATTTATACCACTGAATTCCTAATTCCTTTCACAGTGAACCTTTCTAAAAGATTAAATCAGATCATTATAGTTATGATCTTAACATTGATGAACAAGATTCAGTAGTACGACATGTAATATGTTACATTGTAGAGGAAGGATTAGTTTGAGTCTTTTTAATCTGCAGTTTTGTTGGTTTTTTTTTCCCCCTTGGGCCACCACAAAATGCTTTATAAACAGCAGCTTGCAAACAATGTGGGTACAGGTTCTAATGAGAGAAAAACAAAATGGCTTCTTGGGAACAGAACATGAGTTGTGGCTTGACTCATATCAGGGGCCAAAGCAAATATGAGCCCACAAAATGAAGAGGGCTGTGTCTGACTTTGAATTGTTGTTGTAGTTATTATAAAATAACTCATTGTTCACCAAGCAAGACATAAACTATTCAGATTGACTGGATGTGTTTCTTATTGGAACTAGGCAAAGAGCTTAAAATTCAAGCTATTTCCATGTGCAAAGGATTGACTGTACTATTCATTTTCTGAGATAAACATCCTTAAAATTGTTGGCAATTTCCAAATGTGAAGGGTGTACTTTTGGATGTTGGAATACATAGCTGTGGTTTTGAATTCTTTTTCTGTTGTTTAGGTGTATACCCTTAGACAGACTAAATTCCTCTTGAGTCCTAACTTCCTTATCTTTGAAATCACTAACAAGCCTTATTAGCATTATAAAGATTCAGTGAAATGACATAAATAACACCTCCAGTAGACTACATAGGGAGGAGCAAAAGGAGAGCCAAAAAAAGAGCCAGAGAAAGTGGAAGAAACCAGGAGATTGTAATGCCTTTTTATATGCTCTCAGTGAATCTTATGCATGAACCTATTCTGCAACTTACCTACCATCCCATAAGTTTTGGTTTATTTCTCTATGTCAACAAACAATTAACTTCTTAAAGGAAGGCACTTTTTTCCCCCTCCCCCAGAATCTGGCTGACTCAGAGTTAGTCTTAATTAAATGTTTGCTTGTTAGTGGAATAATAGAATGGTCTTCCAGACACTGTGACTTGTCACTAGAGTTAGTTAAGTTTTGGGACAGCTAAGATTCATAGATAAAACACAAGCCACTGACCTCAAATGCTCTTTTAGGAACCCTAGATTAAGGTGAGAAATCTTTTTTTAAACTACAGATTTTAAGAAATAGGGTCTATGAATCTTTAACAATCTCCAGGTTCTTCTGATATGCAGTCAGATTTCCTGTTGGCAATTCTGAAGCCTTTAGCATTCTTATTCATGATTCAACGAAAATTTAGTATCAGAGTACACAAGATGAACTAGCTAGGAACCAGCAAGTAGATAGAAAATAGTGCAGGCCATTAGGGAAGAGGATTCTGAGACATCTAGGCAGGGATGTATGTGATAATAATCTTGGGTGATGCTTATCAAACCTATCTGATTATTTGAATCAGGACAGGAAATGGGAATAGAAATTGGAAAGCAATCTGGTGAGGTTGGAATCCTACCACCACTGGGCAAGTAACTCTTTCTTATCCAATTTCCTCATCTGTAAAACAAAGACAATCATACCTCTACTTTGTAAGGTTCTGGAAGGACTAATAAGATAATTTATGCAAAGTAAAGTTGTTGGTGTAAGTATGTAGTCAATTCAAACCTATATCATCATCATCAACGTTATCTTTGTAGGACCAAGCAAATCCTATTTTCTTTTATGAATTCTTACCTGACACATCCAGTTCAAAAATATTTACCTGTCTTTAAAATGACACATAAATTAGAAAACAATTTTGGAATTTAGTTTTATACTCCCTTATATGATGACGTGTTTTTCAGTAATGATTTTCTTGCCTTATTCCTAGAATTTTACCTTCTGAAGAAAACATGCTTACTGATAATCTATAGCAAGTACATCTGCTGGGCTGAAAGTAGAGTGGGTTTCAAAAGCACGTATTAGATGGACAACTCTATTCTACAAAACAATGTCAATTATAGCCAACTCCCATAGTTTAGAACATCAACAACAACAAAAATGGGGTAATTCTTACCACTTTGTAGCATGTGGTTCCAAAATTAATTCCAACCACTGAAACATATCAAGAGAAAATGCTTTGGTTTAAAAAAAAATACACGCTTTTGTGGTCGGAGTTCTAAACACTGGTTTTATTTCTGCATTTTCAAAAGAACTCTGTATGGCAACTTTGGATTGTGTAAGTATGAGACAAACTAGAATTCACTCTGCTCAGCCCCTTTTAACTCCAAACTTGCTGGTCCTCCAACACAGCTGAAGAAAGATTGATTATTTTCTTTGTGAATTATTTTGTATCAAAGTGAGTCTAAAATAGATAGACTTACTATTAGTCATTAACTTTGAGACAAATTGAGGTTTCACTAATTTGTATATACAGAGGCATGCACACATGCACAAATATAGATATTTTAACAAAAAGTAATTTTAATTCCATGAGTTCATTCCATTTATGTTACTTTGTTTAGAATAGAATAGAGGGATTAGGGAATTACTTAATTTTTTTAAATTTTTATTAACACATAATATATTATTTGCCCGATGGGTACAGGTCTTAATTTTAAAAATTTTAAAAATTTGTTTTGCATTTCGTGAGAAAATTTTGAAAATTGATGAAATGATTAAAAATATTGATTATAAAAGTATGTTATTTGCCAAAACAAAACAAAACAAAACAAAAAAGGAAAACGGAGGAAAAATTTCACCTATAGTGAGTTTTCAAGGAAAACAAATGGAAATTTTTTAATATTTTCTTTTAAAAAAAAAAAGATTTTATTTATTTGAGAGAATGAGAGAGAGTGATCGTGAGCTCATGCACCAGGACAAGTGGGGGGGGGCTAGGGACAGAGGGAGGAGCAGAGGGAGAAGCATACTCTGCACTGAACACAGAGCCCCAGGAGAGGCTGGATCCCAGGACCAGGAGATCATGACATGAGCTAAAGTCAGGCACTTAACTGACTGAGCCACCCGGGCGCCCCTTAAATATTTTTTGTCAGCATTTTCCCATGCCTCCCCCACCCCCACTCTGTTTTTCTACACATACACCCACATGTACACTCACGTGCACACATAAAGCAGACATACACATTTCACTAGTTATGATCATATAATGTCTTATTCCTACTTTTTCATTTGACAGTATTACCATTCTTTTTTTTTAAATTTATTTTTATTTCTTTTCAGTGTAACAGTATTCATTGTTTTTGTACCACACCCAGTGCTTCATGCAATACGTGCCCTCCCTAAAACCCACCACCAGGCTCCCCTACCCTCCCCCGCGCTTCAAAACCCCTCAGGTTGTTTTTCAGAGTCCATAGTCTCTCATGGATCACCTCCCCTTCCAATTTCTCTCAACTCCCTTCTCCTCTCCATCTCCCCATGTCCTCCATGTTATTTGTTATGACAGTATTACCTTTCTATGCCAGGGTAGATTAAGGACAATAGTAAATATTGCCGAAATTCTTTGTAATGTTTAAACATGCATTCAGAATAAAATTGGATCTTAAGAGGCATGTGAGCTGTGAGGAGTTCTTTTACTTCATATCTATATTTAAGCTATAGTCATACTTTATCTGGATCCTTTTCATAATTTTTAGATTAAATGATTTTATGTTTTTAATGAAGATTAACAAAATTGAATTGGTCATTTGCCATGGCTCTGATTCCTTACATTTTTTCTTGGTTCTTTCCATAAGTATCATAATACAGTATTTACTAAACACTGGCACTAAGACTGTAGTGTGTGGGAAAAAAATAAAAATCATTTTAGTTTCTGAGACTCATCTGCCTATGAACATTTAAATATTTTCTATCGCCCTTAGTGAAATTATTCTATTTTACTAATCCTTAGAAATAATATATATGTATTTATATTTAGACTTCTCTGTCTTTGAGCAATTTGTGTTGTTACTAATTAAAATAAACTCATTAATTTGTACATTACGCTGTTTTTTGAAGTGCGAGTATGCCTATACTAACTTGCTAAAATTGAAACACTCTCCCTTATTGTTCCTGCAACTGACAGTAACTATCTAGTGAGGCTCTGCAGTGCTAAATATGCCAGATAGCGTCATAGATTCTTGGTTATTTTTTAAATTGACATATTTCTTTTTAGCAGTGACACCACGTTGCCTAAGATAAACATGTCTGTGGTGATTTTGAAGCCAAAAGCTGAGTCCATTTCCCTATCAACAGAACTCAACCTAAAGAATGAAATGGAAAGTGCCTTATGAAGGGCTCTCTCTACTCCCCTCTGCCTGGAGGGACTCATCCCACAAGCCAGTTCTTTTCCTGCTCTGGCAGAAATCTTCTATTAGATCATCCTTAGAAGTTATTTAACAGCTGTGAGGGGCCAATGATGCTGACAAGAAACAAGAACTGGGATTAGCTTTTGTTGGAAGCTATCATGTCCAAATAGTTTTTCATTGGTAAGGTGAAGAATATAATTGTTATTTTTGGAGGGCTAACTCATAAAGTCACAGGGGCTTTCACTTGGCAAATATTAGTTAAATTACATAAAAACTAACCAGGTAGATGATATTTAAGGCAAAGCAAGCTACCTGGATTTTTGATGAAGTAATTCCTGCTATGAATATATATGCTTTTCTTTGTTGTCAGTTAAGGATAGCAGCATCTAAATAATTTATAAATACATTAATTAAATAAGTTAATAAATAAATTATAAAAAATAAACAGAAAAACAAAATTAAAATTAAATAAAACAAAAAGTTATTAAAATTCTTCAATTAAAATTAATAATCACCATTTAAAATTAAACTTTTCTCTGAGGGGTTTAGTATAAATTACTTTGATAGATCTGAACTATATCAGGTAGTCAAAAGAAAATCAAATATGAAATGTCTGACTTAAAGTTACATTTGTTATTTGTACTTTTTCTTTTAACCTCTTAGGAGCTTAAACTATTGAGTTATCTATAAAGCAATTGACTTTTCATAGTTGTTTGTATTAGTCTCTTTTAAAATTTGTAATATTAATAGAAACTCATAAGCCTCGTACTTTATTAAAAGAGGGAATCATTGAGTAGAACTGTGTGTGGTTCTGACTGAGGATGTTATTTACCTGACCCAAACCCAGAGTTCCAGTTAAAGGTTAGGTATTCATTAATTTTTTTTATGTGAAGGCCTTGATATGGTGTTCATGCTTTGTGTGCTGTCTCTTACACAGTATGCTACAGAAAGGCCTTCTGAATAGTTTATGACATGGATGTCTTTTGGGGACACACTGAAAAGTGTTATGAAATAGCTTGATTCCTTCACATTTTAAAGAGCACCTTTTCAAAGAGAACTGATTTGAACTTCAGTTCTGCCATGGCTGGAATTCTGTCACTGGCTGACTTACTCAACCTTAATGAGCATCTAATTTCTAGAAGGGAAGTAGTGATACCTACTTCATAAGAATATTCTTAAGATTAAGTGAGAACACATACATGAAAACATAAAATAATATTTCAGGGCAACGCGAGTCAAGGGAAAATACACGAGTCTTATGATTCGATAAACCTACATTTACACTCACCTAGTGATAAGCTGGGTTATTACTACTTCCAACTTTTCACTTCCAGTGTTACGTCATCATACATCCATGTCTTTTGCCATGTAACTTGGCAGGGTTTCCTGCTATGGCTGGAATAAATTTCCTTGCCTGTTGTTGTGGGGTTTGGCCGTAGGAATTTGCTTTGACCAATGGAGGGTTCGTGGAAGTGTCAAGACTGAGAGGTGGCATGTGTTCTCACTCCCTTGTGCATTCATATTTGCGTGAGGAGAACGTGTTAAGTTAGTGTGTCTTTTGAAAAAGATTGAAGAGGCATGTAGAGTGAGCTGAAATTAGAGCCATGGCTTATCTTTCAACCAGTAAGTGATAAATGACTGCTATTGTTGGCTATTGAGAACTTTAGAGTTGTTTGTTACCGGGCACTACATTAGTACTATTTGACTACCTTATGGCCTTATTCAATTACTTGGAGTACAGAATTTTTTCCAAAGCTGTTTGGATGGTTTTACATTGAATCTCTTCACATGCTAGTAGTGGCTATAATACTCCACATTTATGGAACTCTCTGGACTAAGAAGCAAAACACCTCTTAACATTAGGCTAGGCACCTTAGCATAATGGTTTTTATGTATGTTTACCATATAGCTTGGTATATTTCACTACATTTATTTATGAGTATGGAAAACAACCTGATTTTATACATAGTTCATCTCTGTGATAGTATTTATGAAACTACTATGACAGACATAATTGTGCTCTGAAGCCACGTCTGCTGATATAAGAAAGACTCAAATATTCTGGCACTGAAAGTCCTCTAGGTCTCCTCTCGTTGGTAGATAGTCAGTGTATCAGTTTGATTGTGTTCCTGAAACATGGGGATAGGGATGTGAGGGTGGGCTCTCCGTCATCTGCAATGCGTGCCTGCATAATCTGAACTTGACAGTGTCAGCTTTTCCTGTGTAATAAGGGCTGAGATAAGTTATCATAAAAAAGACCCCAAAATGGAAGTTTTTTGTTTTTTTTTTAAATATTTCTCTTTTTTTTTTAAGATTTTATTTATTTATTTGACAGAGATCACAAGCAGACAGAGAGTCAGGCAGAGAGAGAGGAGGAAGCGGGCTCCCCACTGAGCAGAGAGCCCGATGCGGGGCTTGATCCCAGGACCCTGAGATCATGACCTGAGCCGAAGGCAGAGGCTTTAACCCCCTGAGCCACCCAGACGCCCCCCAAAAGGGAAGTTTTAAGAATATAGATGCTTATTTCTCTTTCATGTAATGTTTTGAAGTGAGTGGCCTTGGAAGGAAGAACCATTTTAATCCTCATGGTCACTGCTATAATCAAGTACTTTCTGAATCATACTCTGCCCTCAGATAGGGCACTCTCATCATTATCTATGGTTAAAACTAAATGACTGACATGCCCAGTTGTCAGCCAGTGGAAGAGAGAAGAGAGAGCAGAAGCATCTCTATGGGCTTAACGCTCCAGCCAGGAAGGGACACATATTACTTCTGTTCACATATCATTATTGAAAACTGGGTCACATCTGCCTACAAGGGGGTGGGGACATGTAGTCTCCAGCTAGGTGACCAGGTTCTCAGCTTCAACTCTATTACTGTGAAACTCTACAACATCTACAATGTATTGGAAGAAAAAGGGTCTCTTTCAATTTCTTCTCCACCTAAATAGAATCTCCTTTCACTCTTAGGCCATTTCAACTTCTATATTGCTTCTGATCTCTAATGTAATCTTTTGGTATCATTTGTACAGAGCCTCTACTACAATTCTGTACCATAGCCATGTGACTTTGAACAAGTTACTCTGGAGTCTCGGTTGCCTTATCTTTAGAATGAGCATTAAAATACTCATCTTGTAAAATAAAATGTCTGTAGAAGCACTTGGAACTGTGGCTGAAACATGCTAAGCATCTGGTGAATGGGTCCTATTGTAGTTATAGTCGTTGTATAACCTTGTTCATTATAATGTCAGGGGCCACTCACTGATGAAAAGGTACAGCTGATGCTGTTGTTGTTGGAGTCAACCTGAGATCTGAATTCACACAGGTCCTAAGAAGGACGCTCACTTCACTGCCCCTCTACCTTGCGGTTCCTCACACGGTTCTCCAGCAATCTGGGCACATGTGCTGTATGACATATTGGATTTGGTCAGGATGAGCCTTCTGGACCTTCATACGTCCTTGGAGCCTGATTTCTGCAGTTTTGCTCCTTCCTGATTTCCAACAACTCCTGCCCAGAGGGACTAAAGATGCTCAGTACAAACCATATGTATGATTCACTACAGGTATTGGTTGGGCCTGGTTGTGACAGGAAAGGACCTCAGCTTGGCTTGGTCAGCCCCTAACCACCTCATAAAGGTCTGCCTTCAGAGACATCCCAAAGCAGGCCTGTACAGGCAACTTTATAGTGGGCCTGGACTGGGCCTCACAAACCCAGTTTGGCTCCAAATTGACACATTTCTTACATATTCTCTAATGAGGTGGGGTGAATTTCACCTCAGTTTCTTAGGGGACTATCACCCTCTGTGAAGGAGAGCCCAACTGAAGTTTTGTGGCCGGTATGATTTCATAATCTCTGCTAAGCAGAAATGATCTTGTGCTTTTGTTGCCCGAATTTAATAAGCATATTACCACTCCCTTCACCCAACAAACTCACTAGAATAGCACTGTTCAATATACTAACTACTAGCCACATGTGCTACTGAGCTTTTCAAATGTAGCTGGTCTTACCTAAGATGTGCTAAAATTTTAAATACACATTGAGTCTCAAAGACTTATATAATATGAAGAAAATATTTAAATATTACTAAATAGTATTTTGTATAGGTTATGTGAAAGAATATTTTGGAGATATTGAACTAAATAAAGTACATTGTTAAAATTGATTTCATTTGGTTTTCATGTTTACTTTTTTGAAAAAAATGCAGCTACCAGGAAATTTTAAATTGACATGTGGCTCATGTTATATCTCTATTGGACGGAACTGAAATAGATACTATGGACCTAAGCCGTGCCATGTAGGAATATAAATTTTAATTCTGTTTATCTCCCAGTAAAGTTGAAGACAATTCCAAATGAGCAGGTGTTATTTTCAGAGCATTTGTATAGTAGAAATGTAATTTGTCAAAGCAAGATAAATTGCATAAAGACTCTTGACTACCACAACTGACCATAGGAGCTGTATTACTGTGAATAAATCATAAAGAAGAAACCTTTATGGTCATTGTTACCTGGCACTGTGTAAATTGTAGTTAAATTCTGTAAATTTCAAATGACACCCATTTACATAAGAATGACTCAAACTGGAAGATAACTTGGGTGGCTCCGTAAAACTTAAGGACTGCAAATTAGTAATGACGTGATAGTCCATTTCAATATTAACTGTGAGAACATGTATTTTTAAAATACTCCCATCATATACTTTTAGGTTTAATCAGAAATAAAGTTAGTAGTGACATTATCTAAGCAAGTATTAGGAGGATTCTGAATAGCTGAGGATACTACTTTCTAGTTACTCTCTCTTCATATTCTGATTGATAAAATAACTACATGGTCAAATTAGAGGTAGGGGAATTTCATGCATAGGAATCTGGTTCTGAACTAAATTCTATTAGACATAGCTGTGTACTAGCAGGCTTAGTCCTTAAAGGTTAAACAGTAGAGGTATCATACTATCAGTTTTTAGAAACTTAATTTTGGGTTGTTTATATGTCTGTATACATTGGGATACAATCAGAAAAGCAGAACTAATAGGAGCTATATTCATTCATTCTTCATGTATTTATATTAAGAGGTTTATTATGGAGGTTTGACCATACAAAATAGAAGCTGATTAACAGGCATTGTGAGGCCACTGTCTTTGTGTCTGATGCTAAAGATTGTAGTTTACATGTAGTTCACATGTAGTTCACATGGATAAGGGACGATGGTGTGAAGTGGAGGAGGGCAGGAACAAGCTGACACCTAGAAGCATCAGTTCTTACTGCCTTTTACTTTGACAGCCAAGGTTTCCTGCAGAATCCAGGCCCTTCCCTTCATTGTGGAGCAACACACACACACACACACACACACACACACACGTGCACGCGCACGTTGGAAAAGCAAGAGGAGAATTCAGAAGAAGGTGGAGCTGTTGTAGACCCTGCCCCTGACTTATACCAACAAGGTGAACCAGAGGTTGAGTGACAATTTTTATGACCTCACCAATGGCTGCTTCTTTACTTCCACCCTCCAAATCCGAGTGGCTCTGTGGCTCACCATCCGTGGAAAGATACACAGAAGGGAAGTCAGGGAAATGTAGTTCAACTTAGCCAAGTAGAAGCAATACAGAGCTGCTATTGTGTCTCTACATGTGTGTCCTTTAAAACGTGTTTTAATCTGTCCTCCATGCATAGTGTTATCAGGTACATAGATACATAGCTTTTCTTGTCTTTCTCCCCTCCTTATTGGGCACATCTTTTGAACATGTTGGCTGGCATTGTCTCCTTAATATATATCTCTTTGTTTCTTTCTTTTGGGTCTTTTTTTTGCTTTTATTTTTCCTTTTCTCTGACTCTCCATCTTTTCTTTCTTGCATCGTGGCCTCTTGGCCTCTTGCCTGTTTCTCTCACTCTTTATGATCAAGTGACTAAATTGCTTTTACAATGTTTTTAGTTCATTTAGCGAATATATTTCTATGGTCTCCATTCTTAACATTCAGATATGGAGCAACTTGGGTTTATTTCTAGAAAAAAAAAATCAACTTTAAAAAAAGGTGAATGTCCCTAGATTAATGTTTTCTGTGAGTAAATAGCCCTGGCAGAAATAGTCTGATTAATATTAAAAGTAATCAATACCAAGCTTTAATGGGTGTCTCAGAGCTCTGACGGCTGCTATGCATCACTTCTGGCCACTGCAGCAATTGACTGACCAATACTCCACCCGGTTTTTAAAAAGTACTCACCACCTCATTTCACTGTTCTGCATTTTTTTGATGTTAGAGAATGCCTCACTCAGCCAGTCAGAAGAGGTAGCCGCCTCCAAGATTAAGGGATCTCTAGAAAGTATTCTTTTCCAAATTTTTTTCTAGAGAACTTTTGAAACCAGCATCCATTTGGAACAATTACCAAATTAGCAAACATACAATTGCCCAAGTGGATGTTATTATTTTGTCACACTCTCATGTGGACCAGATGAATGGGACATTTTTCTTCTGTAACCTAAATGTGTGGGATTCTGATTTTGGGAGAAGGGTCATGGGAAATGTGCTGGGGACATAGCACACCATGTCCCCAGCACACCAAATGTGCTGGGGACATTGACCAACAGGGAAGATTTGGACTTGCTGGAGAACAGCAGAGAGCAGCAGGGTACCTGGATGGAAAGAAAGAAATGTCAGATGATAGGCAAGATGGGAGATGGCAAACAAATTTTTTTGTGTGTGCATCTTAGCTTAATAAGGATGGGCCCTTTACTGCTGTGTATCTTCAAAAACTCTCACATCTGAAACCTGTAATCAGTTAGATGGATCTGAGTCTTGCCTATGGGTCTACTACAGGCCGAAGGGGTAAAGGAGACCTCAGGTCAGGACAGAGGATTTTTCATGATAGCCAGGCTTCTCTCTCATGTGCACATAAAGCACACACACATACCCACTCACAAAACTACCGTGGAAAGGGACAAGTTATAATTATATTGATATCTGACATTGCTACAGAATTTCAGAATTTATGGAATGCTTATTATTTCAGAATGCAGAGAATAAGAAGTCAGTGACTGCAATTAGGAGGACGTATGGAGAGAGTAGATGACAAAAAAGAAAAAGGAGATCAACAGGAAGAAATGGTGAGCCCAGGGATGGTGAGTACCTAGAAAGTAAGAAACAATGCAGTTAATGGAAGGAACTTGTTACCTTAGCACAAATCTAGTGAACTTATGACTGATGTTTTCTGTAAACGCACCTAGGCATCTTGAAGAGAGATGCAGCAGATTGGAGAGTACTGATATTTCACAGTCTAGACTACAAAATTAATTAGGAACATTTGGGAAAAAAAATAGTTCAAAGATTTCAGAAAAGGACAACTATGCAGGCTGCTTTTATTAAGCTTTGCAGAGTTGGGAATACTGATGAAGGCCCACATGTGTTTCAAGCAGCTCTTTGGCCATGGAGAAGCAGAGCTGGACAATCAGTGGACTGTCACCTCATTCAGCATTCAGGATCTCGGGGTCAGGGTGCAGGGAGTCATCACTTTAAGCAACCCAGGGAGCAGATGCCTGCCTATGCATGCAGAAGCAAGAATAATCCAACTGACCTTAGTGACACAGCAGTCATATGAGTCCCAGAAAGTAGCTC
Source organism: Mellivora capensis (assembly GCA_004024625.1). Lineage (NCBI taxonomy): Eukaryota > Metazoa > Chordata > Mammalia > Carnivora > Mustelidae > Mellivora > Mellivora capensis. Next base: position 51,002 of record PISX010002180.1, on the reverse strand, counting down.
TTACTGGAATTCAAACTTATACTAAATTGCTTAAAATGAATTTCTCTACACAGTATGGAGGTTCCTCAAAAGGTTAAAAATACCTACCTACCCTATGACCCAGCAATTGCACTACTAGGTATTTACCCTAAAGGGTACAAACATAGTGATTCAAAGGGACACATGTACTCCAAAATTTATAGTAGCAATGTCCACAATAACCCAAATACAGAAAAAGCCCAGATGTCCAACAGAAGAATGGATAAAGAAGAGTGGTACCATATATGTGTGTACACACACACACACACACGAATATTACTCAGCCATCAAAATGAAATCTGCCATTTGCAATGACGTAGATGGAACTAGAGGGTATTATGCTAAGTGAAATAAATCAGAGAAAGACACCGTATGATTTCACTCATATGTGGAATTTAAGAAACAAAATAGATGAACATAGGAAAAGGGAAGGGAGAAATAAAATAAGATGAAAATTAAGAGGGAGGTAAACCCTAAGAGACTCTTAACTATAGGGAACAAACAAGGTTGCTGGAGGGGAGGTGGGTGGAGGGAAGGGATAATTGGGTGATGGGCATTAAGAAGGGCACATAATATAATGAGCACTGGGTGTCATATGAAACTGATGAATCATAAATTTTACCTCTGAAACTAGTAAAAAAATGAGTTTTGCTATATAGGAAGAGGACATGAGTTCCTTTGGGATCACACATTATATTGTGTCTTCACAAATGCTTGATTAGATCATGTCTACAGGCAAAATTCTTTTCATTGAAACCTACAAAGGAGAGTAAAAAAGGTCAGCAATATTATTTTTCCTTCATCTCTTTATATTCATAATGCTAAGGAACATATATAATTAACTTTAATCTGGTATGACTATTTGGGAACTAACCATTATTTCAAAGATAGGTCTCATTTGGATTTGGTTTATGTATTCAGTCTTGTACTATACAGTTTAGGGAGGAGATTCAAGTCAACTGAGTAGGCATATTATTGACTTATTTTGCCTTTTTATCCATGATCATATTTCTTTTCTTCTTTCTTATAATTATGTTCATTAGAGAGATTCTGAAAAGTACAGAATATAATTTAAAAAATCATACTACCAATAGTTTCACCACAAGAGGCCCTTGCTAGTAACATCTGGAGACTTTGCTCTGTAGTTGTTTTCTTTGGCTCTGCAAATCCTAGAACATATTATTAACAATTTTTTTTTTAATTTTAAAGTGGGCATGATCCTTATTTCCCCTTATTAAAGAGGGCTGTAATAAGCCAGTACTGATTCTTAGTGATTTTTAAAGTAGACCAAACTTGTCTCTGCTGTCTCTAATATTTTCAGCTTTACCCTCCTGACTTTCCTCCTCTAAGTGCCTCATAAGGTGGTGTTTGTCCACCCTTCCCATTACATCACAAAAGCTACTGTGCCTCCATTTGGCCTGTTGTTCCTTTGTAAATAACCCCCAGCTTCAATCCATACTCCAGCCCCAATATCCAGTAACATATTCAAATAGGGATTTTTCAAATTCCCAGAACCCCTTGATATCAAAACTCGCACATCTAATTCACTGATAACTGAAGTAGATTGAGAGGTCCCCAAATACTACTATGTAGTATTTAGTGTCCTTAGCTGGAACTCCATATGGGATGATTACAAAAATGTTCACAACATTGGTGCTTTAGAGAGGAGCCCCCTTCCTCTTTCCCTTTAATTCAAACAATTTTTTAAAAAGATTTTATTTATTTATCTGACAGAGAGAGAGAGCGCACAGCAGAGGGAGGGACAAAGGGTGAGGGAGAAGCAGGCTCTCCACTGAACAGGGAGCCCCATGCGGGGCTCAATCCCAGGACCCTGTGATCACGACCAGAGCCAAAGGCAGCTGCTTAACCAACTGAACCACCCAGGCACCCCAACCTCTTTTCCTTTTAGAGTTAATTAAGCCTTTAATTTAGAACTTGCTTATGAAGGTATCTTATTTCTACTTGGAAATGTGTGTATTTTCTCTTGTTTCTCTTCTGACCATCATCTTACCGTCTAGCTGGGTCTCTATGTCCCAGTCCAAGGAAGGAGTTTAGCTGGTGTCTGGTACCTGGTGAGATTGTGCCACAGGAACGAGGTCTAGCCAACAAATCTAGGAGTCAACTGTTCCTCATTATTTCACATGCTCATACACACATGCCTTTCTAATCCATTAGCAGGGTCAATCAATGAAGACTTCAAAACACATCTATAATTTAGCACAGTTTTTTCTATGCACTATCACTGTCCTAGTCCAAGCTCCTGTCGGGAACAATTGTGAAAGACTTTGAAATGAGCAAAAAAGATTACCAGATGTTTAGTCTAGCACATTTTTTCCTGGTCATCTGTGCCTTTTATAGGTTTTGGGCTATTTTACAACTCTTATAAATTGTAGAAAACGGGTAGCAATGCATTTGATTCTTATTCATACCAATGCAATTGATTGTTGCCCTGTGGATATTGGCCAGTTTAACATCTATTGCCTTTGAAATTAATTTCAGTGTTGCAGATTGGTAATACATGTATGTTCTTTGATTTCTCTTTTGAAATAGTTGTAATATCTTACTGGCTTCTTCATTAATTAATAAATTAAACACCATCTTTGACATGTGTTCATCTTGTTTGTATGAGAGTCATGGATTTATCTTAAACATTATCCTTGAACACCATTTTCAGTCCCTCCCTGGGTTGTATCAGTCTTCTAACTTTTTGATATTTTCTTTCTGTTCTCCTTCAGATATTTCTCCATGGAGCAACTTAAATGATCTATTGAAAAATTAAAACCAGGCCATCTTGTTTCTTAGCTGAAAAATTTCCAAAGTCGTCTTCTTCTTATAATAAAATCTAAACTCCATATCATGGTTTACAAAACCCTAAAGGATCTGGAATATAAAATCTCTCCACCTAATCTTACGTCCTTCCCTGAAGTTTCACCATACTTCTACACTGGCTCCACTTCTGTTCTTGAAATTTATCAAAATTTTTCCATCTTGTACTTTGTACTTGTTTATCTCTGCCATGTTTTATCTTAGACATTTGTCTTGTTGACTCAGTGTCATTGCTTAGGTCTTAGCTTCTTTCCCAGACTCCTCTGAGAGCTTTTGGTCTCATTTTCTTCCTCAGATAAGCTTTCCTTTGTACATCTTTATAAAATCGGCTCCTGCATTTAGTATTTATTTTGTCCTATTTATTGTAATCCATATTGACCTTCTTATTCTTTTATCTCATCTCTATTTGACACCCCCACTAGAAAGAAGGCTCAGTGAATGGATGAAATGTGTGGTCATATTATCTGCTTTATTACCAGATATATTTCATACAGTAAAGAGTATTTGTCAAATAAATGAAAAATATGGGTCATGAATTACTGGGGGAGGAAGAAGTCCCTGATTTTCAGAGGCAGAGATTTGGGGACAGATGACTGAAAAAATAGAGGTAAGTTCTAGACAAATGTTAACCAGAAAGATGGTGTGTTCCATTACAACAAGTAAGCCAGGTATATGAATGAATACATCCAGGAATAGGAACAAGTAAGGGTACAGTGCCCAGATATGAGTATGATAGTCTTTGGAAGAATAGATAATCCATCTTTTATCTACTTGTTAGTCATATATATTTAGTGTAATGTCCTAGCTTTTGTTGTTTTGGGACTTTGATAGAAATTCAATCATTACCCCCAATCTCACTAATGTAGTGATTTTTAATCTGCATTTTTAGAACATTACTGGTATGCAATTAATGCTGGATGAGTATAGAATGAGTGAGTAAATATATGTGAATATAGTCAATAGAGAGAGGGATATAGAAGATAATTTGATATACTAATGATAATTGAACTGATATGGGGAAGTGAAATGTTGCTCTAAGAGTAGTTTGAATAGCAAGTGCTCATTGTCCACCAATCTTTTTATTATTGCAAGCCCTTCATGGTCTTGTTCTCTTTTTCAGGTGTCTTTCGTCTTCCTTTTTTTTTTTTTTTTTTCCAGATTTATTTATTTATTTGAGAGAGAGAGAGAGAGAAAGCATGCAAGTGTGGGGAGGGGCAGAAGAAGAGAATTCAAGCAGATTCCCCACTGAGTAGAGACACCCCCCCCCCCAGCATGGGGCAGTCCCATAACCCACAAGTGATGGCCTGAGCTGAAACCAAGAGTCAGATGCTTAACTGACGGAGCCAGCCAGGCACACCAGCTTTCATCTTCTAATCATTCTATTTTCTCCATTGATCTCTGTTTTTTTTTTCAATATATTTTACTTTTTATTGGCATTTCTCTGTGGTCTTCACCTTCTCCAGAAAATCAGTATGGAAGAGTCTGAAAGCCCCAAGTTTATCATACTCATTCTATTGAGATTTTTGAGAAGAACATGCACATTAAGGACCATAAGTTGATGATGTTAATGATGCTGATATTTTAAAGTTTAACGAAACATCATTAAAACATCCAAGCCTCCAGACCATGAAAATTGAACACTGACCATGAAATTATGATTATAGCTAATGGAAGAAATGTAATGTCACTACTTGGATTCTCCAGAAAGTAGAGCCTGAACCAAAAATTTAAGTTGTCATACTTCACTGGGGGAGTGACATCCAAGGAGGTGAAGAGAAGGCCAGGTAAATAGGGAAGGAAGGAACACAGAACAAAGATGCATTTGAAGTTGACTAGTGCTACAAGTGAGTACTTGTTTGAGCTTCCAGATCTGCCCACAGAAGCATCTGAAATGAATCTCAAGATTACCCATATAGGGAAATAAAAGTGAAAGCAAATCTATCAGCTTACCTTCCCCCTATGATCCTAGTTATAGGATCACCCATGGGATAATTTTTCAGTATTCTCAAATTGTGCATTTGTGAATGTCAAGAGGATTCCAATGAGGCTCACTATTACAATGTCATTTAAAAATCTGGACAGAAAGTAAGTGATGTGTTTTGCAGATCTGAGGTGAGGTACCATCGAATTGCCCTGGTGTGAAGGTCCAGGTGGCCAGAATAAGAAACAGGTGAGACCAAGAGAACTTGAAGGGGTGTAAATAAATGTTTAAAATACAGGGAAGTAGCAACATTAAAAAAGGGTAGAGGAGAGACAACATAGAGAACAATTAACTAGCTGAGTGAACCTTGTAGACTACAGTCCATCTCTTACAACCTTAGACCCTTCAACTGTGAAATGATGGAACTAATGTTGGCTGAACAGTGAAATCATGCAATGATCTTTAGAAACACTAAAGCTAAGGTCCCACCCTCAGATATTCTGATTTAATTTGTCTCTAATGCAACCCAAGCATTGGAATTAAAAAGAAAAAGCTACCTAGATGATTCTTATATTTAGGCAAGATTGAAAATCTTCATTTAGCGCCTCTAAGGGCTCATTCAGTTCTAATGTGGTATTATTCCATCTGCAATTTTAAAAACTTATTTTATTTTATTAAGTAGGCTCTGCACCCAGCATGGAGCCCAATGCCGGGTTTGAACTCTCAGCCTTGAAATCAAAACCTGAACTGAGATTAGAGCCAGACACTTAACCGAATGAGCTACCCAAGTGCCCCTTTAAAAAAACTTGTAAGGAAAAATATTGTCTAACCATGTTCAGCCAGATGTTTTATAAGAACTTTCAAAATCAGCAAACTTATATTCCTCCTTTTGAGAACCATATCTCAGTTAAGCAGATGATTCTGGAGTCCTCAATTTTAGGTGAACTATAAGTTAAATTAATTATTTCAATGGGCCTTTGATTAATTTGTTTTTGTTTCCCTGGAATAACTCTGTTGCAATTTCTATTGGCTGCATAGTATGGTTCTGCAGAAAGTCTGCCTGGTGATCTTCCCTCTTGCCAAATCCTTTTGGAGAAATTGCTGACTGGAAACGCTTTTTTCCTATTTTGCAATAATTGGGCTGATTTTCAGTTACTTGTCTCTAAAAATATGAAATACTAAGTAGACATAAAAATTTTTAAATGTGAAATATATGTAAGGTATAAAGAAGGAAGATGTTTTAAAAAAAAAAAGGTCCATGCACCCACTACCCATTTTAGAAACAAAAAATTAAACCAAAATTCCCTGTGGGGATGCCCTTGCATTGTAATTAATTCTGTTACCATCACTCAAATGTAGCTTCCACTGTGAATGTTGTGTATACATGTGACTGAGAGAGAGGGAGAGAGAGGCAGAAAGAGAAACAGAGACCAAGATGGAAAAGAACAGGGTGGGGGTGGGGGAGAAGGTCACTGCAGAGGCATTTATGACCACTACTAAAACTTATGTACACAAATTTTCCCACATTTTAGACAGAATTCAACTATGAAATCCTACCCAGATGACAATATGCCTAGTATGAAAATAAACTGGTTTGCAAAACACATGACATGTTCTCTGCCATACCATGATACTTTGATGAACATTCAAATTGCTTTCCTGTATTACAATTGAGCTGTTACAGACAGTCCTTTGTGAGTCTCCAGTGTCCACGTACAAGTATTTCTCTTAGACTGTAGCTTTTGAACACTTTTTTTAACCATAATTCAGTGTAAGAAATGTATTTGAGATCATCTCCCAATATAAGCATATGCCCATATAAATACTTAAAATTGGAGGGAATTTTCACCAAGAAATAGTTATCCATTGTTCTCTAAAAAAATTCATCAATATAGAGTTCTCAATTTCTGTTGATTTTTTTTAAGATTTTATTTATTTGACAGAGATCACAAGTAGGCAATTTTTGTTGCTTTTAACCTGTCTAAATTTAATACCAATTCCCCTCGAGCAGAAAGAACTAAAGGCTAATCCTAGATGGTACATTTTTTTCTTCTGGATTCATCAGACTTTTCAACTATAACTTTCCCATGAAAAACTTCTCACTTATTTCTGAAAATTGGATTTTCCCCCCACATTTCTCTTTTTTACCAAGATCATCTGATCTCTTCTCTGAATCTGAGTGGGGGCTATGAATGAACCAACCTAAGTGAAGGAGTTTACTCAGGTCTCATTGAAAAACGCTGATTTCATGATCACAGCCTATTTTATTAGTAGTATTTTTTTCCCCTCAATTTTGTCAGAGGGTAGGAGAGATACAATATTGCTTCAATCTGAATTTTCTGTGGAATGAATGGAGTGAACCTTTTATTTTCAAAATGTTTGTGGACCACTGAATGTATATATGGATGTATTTATATGTACGTTTTTAATTATAAATTTCTTTCTTTCTTTAAAGATTTCATTTATCTATTTGACAGACAGAGATTATAAGCAGTCAGAGAGTCAGGCAGAGACAGAAAGCAGGGGAAGCAGGCTCCCAGCCGAAGCAGAGAGCCGGATGCGAGGCTCAATCCCAGGAGTCTGGGATCATGACCTGAGCCAAAGGCAGAGGCTTAACCCACTGAGCCACCCAGATGCCCCTAATTATAAGTTTCTTATAAAGTTCTTTACCTCTCCCTTTTTTTATTAAGCGTTCATATTTTTCCATATTTTATGAGTTTTTATATAAATTTAACCATTAATATTTAAATGTAAAAAGTAGATACACTTTATTTTTTTATTTTTTTTAAGATTTTATTTATTTATTTGACAGAGAGATAGAGAGAGCACAGGTAGGCAGAGTGGCAGGCAGAGGGAGAAGGAGAAGCAGGCTCTCCACTGAGCAGGGAGCCCTATGCGGGGCTCCATCCCAGGACCATGGGATCATGACCTGAACCAAGGGCAGACATTTAATGGACTGAGCCACCCAGGCACCCCGATACATTTTATTTTATATGCAGTTTCACTATATATAATATATAACATGCGTGTGTAGATGTCTTCATTTTATAATGACCAGGACAGAACTATAATTTAAAATTATTAATGAGGAAATAGCAGGAAGATAAGTTGGGGGAAAAAAGTGAAATTGAGTGCTGGGACAAATTGGGAAGTCTTTGCATCAATCCATAAGAAAAGGAAGTAAAATGTGAAATGTAGAAAAGAGGAAATAGTAGAAGTTCCGACTGAGTATTTTCCAAGAAGTTTTGGCAGTTAATTTACTGCCAGTAAAAGATGTTACCAATGTCAATTGTAAGTTATTGTGTCTGTTGCCTGGGAGGAAGGTGCTGCCAAAAAGAGAAATGAGAGTTGGTATAAGGAGCCATTTTATGGTGGATATGATTGGCTTGGGGGGTTTAAAAAGTATAAACAAGCAGAAAATATTCCCATAACCTTAGAGGACAACCGATTCTAAGATTTTAATGTATATGTTTTTAGACTATTCAAAGTATATTTTGAATATTATTTTAAGTACAATTTTTAAAACCATTTTATACTTAATATATTATACTTAATATATTAATATGAGTATATCTTCATGTTAAAAAACATTTTTTTGTAAATAGCAATTTAAATATGTGCAGAATAGTCTTACGTAAATGTAGTACTTCCTTAATTTTGGACAATTTTATTCACTTCAATTTGTCATTATTTTTTAAAGAAATTGGCATAATCTGAAATATTCTTGTGTACAATCTTAATTAAATTTTGGTTCATTACTTAGAATAATAGAGTCTCAAAAACGTTATTGTTACAGCAGTTATGTTTGTTTTAAGCCATTTGTTATGTGGCTTCTCTTCTCAGAAGAAATATGACAATGTATATTCCCTCAAGCAGTCAGAACAGCTGCTCACCACACCTTCTACGCTACATACGTGCATCAAAACAAGTGGACAAAAGCAAGAAAAGAAAACTGCTAATTTAACATGGTGAAAAACAAAATATCAGCATCACATTGTTGCTTTACTTTTCATTAATTTTTTCACCTATTTAAATATTCTGAGCTTTTAACATTGTATGTGTGTGTGCATGTAATATGTCCATATGCATTAGTAAAAACTGTTTATTTTGACTATTTACTGAGACTCAGTATTTTTAAATTGGCTTATAAGTGTTTTATATATACCATGGATTTCTTTTTTTACTTTAATATATTTTTGCAAATACAGTTTCCCATTTGTTAAAGAGAGTCATGTTTCAATGTGCTGATTTTTATGGAATTCCATAATGTAGTTAATATATTTACCAAAGAAGTAAAATAGTAGGAGGCTCAGGGGATCCTTGGATCAGCACGTGGGCAATAGGCATTTGAAGCCCCGCACTAAAGGATGGGAACATGAAAATGGAAGGACACCAAGGATAAATGTTGTCTGCGGATTTCTTAGAATATGGCAGGCACTTAGTAAATATTTGTTGGCTGATTGCTTCTAAATTCTGCCTGGGATTTGTCTTACATCTGTCTCTCCTCCAGTCAAGATATAGTAATGAATTTCTTATGTTCAGTGAGGGCAAAGCATTTCTGTAATTTACAAGTAGGTACAAATTTAGAAATCTTTCTGCCTCCATGCTTTTAAGTCCCAGTGTTGCCAGACCTGGATAAACTTTGGTAGATCATGTTCTTCGTCATAACAAAAGCCTATGGCTTTGTCTCTTTTCTGTGTAGTGTTAAAACTTCCTGACATAGTTTTGTCTTCACATAACATAGAAGCAGGAGGGGGAGCCACTGGCTTTTGAGGCTGGGCAGTCTTTTAATAATAGTACCCCCTGAGTAGATGAGGCAAAGTGGGATACCACAAGAGGCTTCTTGGTAAAGCCAGTAGCTTTGTGTTCTCTCCCACATTATACTGTATTTGAAAGAGATAAAAGGTTTGCCTCAGATGGTTCTATCTCTTTATAAATAGTCTGTTCGACTGTACTTGGCAAGTTTTAGTGAGCATGATGAACCCAGCCTTTCTGTCACTGAGCATTTAGATTTATTCTTAGATATGAACTAGAATTCATCTTCAGCCTTCTAAGATTCTTGTGGTGGATGATTGTCCCCCCCCCCAAAAAAAAAACCACCAAACAAACAAACAAAAACCAAAAACAAACCTAATTATATGAGATAAAAGTGATTTTTCTGGTATTTTCCCATCTTTATGATTGATGATGCACCAAGAAATGGCTGTAAGTGTACACTAAGGGGTGTACCTAAAGGGATGTGTGCTCAGGGACAATCCGCCCGACACCATCTACTAACTGGAGTGACTTCAGGTAAGCTATCTGATCTCTTCAACCTAGTGTTCCCTCATTCTTAAAATAACCTTGTGATGTGTTCCCTCCAGTATCAAAGCTCTTGCATCCCGCAGTCTTGTTTTCTCAATGGGCCTCCGCAGATTCTTTATTCTCTGAGTCTCTGGGTCCCACAGCCAGACCACTTGACATTTTCTGGGTCTCCCACACTCCTTGTACAGGCCTTGGGGAAACAGGAAGTGTTGCCATGGCCTTAAGTATCTGGCCATTTCCCTCTCTGAATGCCGAACTTACGGTACTGGTGGTGCTACATAGAAGACACCAAGCTGTGTAGGGGACAACTCCTTCATAATGTTGGCCCATTGTCTTCAGGTGCCCCTTTCTATACTGAGCACTTTCCACAGGCCCCCAAACCCCTACAGATTTCAAAAGGGGCAAAGTGACTGGTAGTATTTGTCCTTTGTGTTCTAACTCTTACTATTTTCCTGAATCTTTCAGTGTTGCTCTTGCTTCCCCTCCAGCCCACCTTTCCCATTTCTTCCCTAGGCTTCTGTATATTTCCCCCCTAGCCATAGCCCTGTGGATCTTTCTCCCTGTGTTTTCAGTCAATCAGGCCTGCATCCTGATAGTTAGTTGTAGATAAAATCTAGAAAACCGGTTTATTTTTTTTCAGCAATACCATCTTCAAGTCTCTTCTTTGCTTTAAATTTAAAATTTCTCATTTGAAAGTCAAATCTGAATATTAGCACTTTGTCTTTGAATTCTTCCTATGACAACATTTATCATTCTTAAGGTAAATGAATGCCCTACCTGACTAAAAAAAGATTGGTACAAAAAAAGTCAAGAGAGAAAATCATATTGACATTATTCAGTGATTTTCTTCACTGACCTTTCTTCAATTACTGTTATAACTTGAATATCTATAATTACTTATTAAGGCATCAAATTTCAAATCTCAAAACTTTTTATTTTTATGTAATCTCTACCCCTTATGTGGGACTCCCAAGATCAGGAGTCACACACTCTACTGGTTGAGCCAGCCAGGTGCCCCAAAAACTTAAATTTTAAATGAAAGTAGTAATGTTCTACTTGTCATTAATTACCGCACACTGGCTTTTTGATAAACTTACTTTATCATATTTGATTGGAAATATATCTGTGCTTCTGAATATAATTATTCTTTCTTGGGTGAATAACCTTCCTGAAGCTTTATTATTATATTAGCTTTACCAGCATATAATTTATAGAATCTAAAATTCTTCTATCTTAATTGTACAATCCATTGACTTTGGACAAATATATAGAGTTGTGGAACTACCACTACAAACATGATGTAAAACATTTCCATCACCCCAAAATATTTCATTATGCTCCTTTGCAGTCAACAGTCACAGCCCCTTACAACCACTGACCTGCTTTCTTTTATTATAGTTCAGCTTTTTTCTAGAATTTCATGTAAATGAAACTGTACTTTATGAAGTCTTTTTTTGTCTGGTTGATTTCAGATAGCATAATGCTTTGGAAATCTATTAAAAAGTGTGCTGCATGTATCAACTGTTTCCTTTTTTTATGTAATATTTCATTTAATGGGTGTGTCATAATTTGATGAGTGTTTGGGTTGTTTCCTGTTGTGGCAATTGTAAATAAAGCTACCATGAATATTCAAATTTAAATTTTTGTGTGGAGAGATGTTTTCATTTCTCTTGGGTGACTCTATCAGAATAGGATTACTGGGTTTTACGGCAACTGGTATTTAACTACTTAAGGAATTACCAAACTGTTTTTCAAGTGGCTGTTTTATTTTAAATTTCCACAAGCAATATGTGACTGTTCATGTTGCTCCATATCCATACTAACACTGATCATGTCAAGTGTCTTTTTATGTGCTTATTTGCTATTTGTAATGAATTCTTTATTAAAGATCTGTTCAAATCTTCTTTTGCTGGGTTATCGTTGAATTACATTGTAAGTCTTCTGTACGTAGTTTGGGTTCAAGTATTTTATTGGACATATATCTTGAAAAATGTTTTCTCCCAGACTGTGTCTTTCCTTTTCTATTTTCTTAACAAGACTTACAAAAAGCAAAAGATTTTTTTTCTTTAAACATCGATGAATTCTCAATTTGTCAATTTTTTTTCATTATGTGATTGATTTTTTTGTGTGACCTAAGAAATCTTTAACAAATTCAGGATCATAAAAGTATTCTTCAATTTTTCTTCTAGTATATAGTAGTTACATAGGTTCAGCTCATAGAGTTAGGTCTCTAATCTATGTTAAGTTGTGTATATATAAAGTTAGGGTTGAATTTTTGTTTGCCTGCTTTTTTTTTCCCCACATGTATATCCAAGTATTTCTCTATAATAAGCTGAAAAGACTGTCCTTTCAACACATAATTACCTTGGCTTCTTTGTTGACAATTAAATGTCCATATATGTGTTAGTCTATTTCCAGACTCCTTTTTCTGATCTATTTACCAATATATGGTCATGATTATACCAATATTATACTTGACTACTATAGATTTATAATATTTTAACACTATTAAATCATTCTATTCATAGATATGGCTGTGTTAGCTCAGCTGCCATAACAGAACACCTCAGGCTGGGTAGATTAAACAACAGAAATAAATTTTCTCCCAGTTCTGGAAGCTCAAAGACCAACATCAAGGTACTGGCAGGTTTGGTTTTCGGTGATGCCTCTCTTCTTGGCTTATAGCCAGTCACCTTCTTTCTGTGTCCTCATATGACCTTTCCTTTGTGCACATGTGTGGGTAGGAGGGTAGGAGAAGAAAGAGAGAAAAAGAAAGAGAGGGAGAGATAAAGATGGTGTTTCTTTCTCTTCTTCTAAGACACCAGTCTTACTGTATTAGGGCCCCAGCCTGACAACCTGTCAAATTATTCAAACAAGCCAATCACATCTCCCCATGGGAACCAGAGGTCATGCCACTCTTTGGGTTTCATTTACTGGCCTCAGGAAATCTTGAAGGCAGGAAATAAAAGTTGTTGGAAGCCTACCTACTTGCCCATAGTTTATGAAAACCTGAATCATATAGTTGAAGAGAGTGAGCTAGGGTACAGGAGGATGGAACTGTTTGAGGACAGTAGAGGCAGAAAAAGAGACCATGCCTTCAGCACCTACAGCTTTGAAGTTTACTTAGGGACTCCAAAACTTAGCCTGATTGCCAACCCTGGAAAATCTTCCATCCTATACTCTCTTAGTATGACAAGGAAACAGCATTCATTGGTTTAGTTGAACTATGAAGGCTTAGGTCAGTATGGAGAAGAGACTCAAAAGTCTTTTTCTGTAAGTAAAACTTCCATTGGCCTAATGTAAGAAATAAAAGTCAGATTTAAATTGATTTAAGAAAAGTAAAGAAGTTTAAATTTCTTGAACATATGAGTTTATGGTTTATATTTTCTAAAATTGCAAGATTGTTACACATGCTTGGGCTGACTAATGAATAAGTAGTCAATGGCCATTGAGTCAAAGTCTTACAGTTACAGAAATGATAAAAGAAACCCTTGGTGCCACCAAAGCGAGGGACTATGTATCCATTTATTCCTTCTCAATGAATACAAGTGTGGGGATTCATGGATGACCATCCACAGCTATTTGCAGGAACAAATAGAGTAGGATATTGCAAGGTGAAACCCTAGACCCCTGTAAACTGGGGTCCAGTTTTGGTGATGCATAGAGTATCTCTGTTACAACAGGTATTGTTTACTTTATAAGTATTAAAACTTCTTTGTTTCAAGTGACAGGTGGTTGGAAATACTACTTTTGTTTTTGGCAAAGGCTTGTAAGGCCTAGGTAGGAGAGAATGTTTTGGATACTCAGCTCAGAACCTAATATCCACAGACGCCAAATCTGTCAATCAACATATACCACTTTGTCATGCTTCTTTTGTCACCACTTTGAGATATTTCTTTCTTGGTTTTGGAAAATCTTATCAAATAGCAAAGAATTTGGTTAAACAATTATAGAATGCCCAATAGGAAGTTCTAGACAGTGTTTTCCCTAGGGTGTCTAATCTCCAATGGCTACCTTTCTTCATCTGACAACTGAATGTTATATTATGAAATGAGAAAACTGTACTGGTATCTTAGATTTCAAAGCCATTATGAAATTTGTCACAGAATAAGTTTCAAGTATTAGCATTGATTTGGTATATTGCCTTCTATCTTTCACTATAAATATCTTCTGCAGTTTTGGTGAATAGGAAAGGTCACTCTTGTTCTCCACCATTCCCCATCCCTCCACCACCTCACCTAAAATAAAATTTTTATACTCCCCGAGGTTTTTCCATATTTAGTCTCATCAAATTGTAATCTTTGATGATCTTCATATAAGTGTGAATAAAATAAGACAATTAGGATAAGTATCATATTTAGTAGATCTTTCATTGATTTAAGCTTAAGGGTATGTTTCTGGAAATTTTTGAATGCATAAAAATTACCAGTTATTATGTTTTGTGGCTCCAGATAATTTAGAATTCATAGCTATATTGAAATGAACCCTGGATGATAAGTTAGAAGGCCTGGTTGTGTGTCCTGGTTTCACCAGTTCCTATCACTGTGATCTGATGGTGTTTGAAATTTTTCTTTCCTTTCCTTTAAAGATTTATTTATTTATTTGAGAGAGAGAGAGAGAAAGTGCACAAGCAGGAAGGGCCAAGGGGGAGAGAGAGAGAGAGAGAATCTCAAGCAGACTCTGTGCTGAGGTATAGAGCCTGAGGGTGGTGGACTCAGTCCCACCCTCACTGGAAATCATAGCTTGAACTGAAACCAAGAGTCAGATGCTTAACCGATTGTGCCACCTAGGCACCCCTCTTTTTATTTTTAATTGAAGTACAGTTGACACACAATGCTACATTAATTTCAAGTGTACAATGGAGTTGTTCAATATCACTACGTGTCACGCTATGTTCACAAGTAGCTACCATCTGTCATATGACACTGTTAGAATACCACCGACTATATTCCCTATGCTGTGCCTTTCATCTCCATGACTTATTCTTTCCATAGCTGGAAACCTGCATTTCCCACTGTCCTTCACCCATTTTGCCTATCCTTCTACCCCTATCAATGTGATCTTAAATATATTTTCTGTGAGCTTCATTTTCTACATTTGTACAAAGGAAATTCAATCCTTGCCCTTCCAATCTCACACTTTATTGTGAGAATCCAAGAAGATCATGAATGTGAAGATTTTCTGTATGAGTGAAATGTTCTATAGATTTGAGTTATTAACCTGCTCCAAAGATGTCCCTTCACAGGTGAGGAAACCAAAGTCTTGGTTTCTTAGTCATCCAAGGTCAAATAAACAACTCTGAGAAATAGAAAGTTTTAATATAATATTTCTGAAGCACGCTGATAAGCCCTCTGATTTTCTCCACTCTAGATTGCATATTCTTGTCCCCGTACCCAGATCTGTTCATGTAAAAAGTAAGTAAAAGATCAGTCATTTTTACAGTGGTTAATATATCTTTCATACCATGATTGCTTCTAGTTATTCACTTGTAACTAAAAATGGAATGAATTTTGAGGGACATATGTGATTTTTAGTTGCAAGCATAAACACACTAATTCCCTAGGCTCCCTGAATATAGCAAAGTCATGTCAGGTCTCGGTAAACTATGGGAGATGCCATTGCTATGACTTCATGTAATTTTAAAGAGGTTTCCTTTTTGTTTACTTTGTTTAATAGAGGAGGATCTCTCTGAACTCTCTTTACTGTTAAATCTACGCTACTTAGAACATGACCTAGCATATGTTAGGGTTCAATGGATATTTATTGAATAAATGCTTTTATGAGAACTCAAACAAGTTACTATTACTAAAAGTCATGTATGTGTATTTGGAAAGAATGTGTTTGATAGATTAAAATATATTGCGTATCAACAACTTTATAAATGATACTGGGAGATGTGTAGGAAAAATCCCTTTCTTGGAGTTTCTTTTTTGGTATCCAGGCAGGTGGGAGATGGAGTGGGGAGAGCACTGAAAGAAAAGAACAATGAGAATTCAAGTTTTATAGAGAAAAGGAGCAAAACATTACTCTGTATTCTCAGGCAGCAAAGGATTTTTGAAAGAGATAGAATAGATGGGGATATCTCAATATCGTAACTGGCAATAGAAAAAATTATAGGAGACCATTTCTGAGACAAGATGTTTAAATAAAGAAAACAGACTAAAGACATGAAGACAACCTAGAGAGGGGCATGTGCAGAATTCTAAAAAAATAAAAAATAGTTTCCCAAATGTGTGTGTGTGTGTGTGTGTGTGTGTACCAATTATATGTGTTTTGTATACCAAAGTTATTCTGTTCTCTATATGAACTCTCCACCAATATGCAAAGGCAAGCAATATTAAGTTACTTTCTTGGTTCCATGTTTTTCAGGAAGGGACAGGGGCTCATCTCATAGAGTGTGTGTGGCCTTTGAAATCAAATTCCGGCTCAGTTGATTACCTGACCTTTTGGAAACTCAGTTGACCCATCTCTAAAATGCAGATAATGATAATGATGAGATTTGTTGAGGTACTTAAATATGTAAGTACCCAGCCTAGTGGTTTGACATGTGATCTTTCCTCTTCTTCCTCCCTTCCTCGTTTTCTGCTACTTACTTTTTTCCTTCCCTTTCTCCTTCCCTCTTCTTGCCTCTTTGCCTCCCTCCTGGAGGAAAAAGAAGCCCTTCCAAACCTAAAAGAACCATATATATTCTGTGAATATTAAGGGACAATTTGATTTAACCTGAATTTATTGAATGTCAGGGTCTTTAATATTTCATTGGTGTCCCTTGGTGGAGAAGCAAAAGCAATATGTGGTTTAATATTAATATTAATTAATTAATTATTATTAATTATAAATATTAAACAGTATTGAGGGAGTCAGGATTTACTCACATGACACATAGAGATAGGTAAATGGTAAGATGTTAAACTATAGTCAAGTACCATATTGTACAAAGAAAAATTTCTGTGACCAGGTGAGGAAAAAGAATGACTGATCCTACTTCCAGTTACAATGAAAAGAACTGGGACTACTGGGCTTGGGCAATCTTTCTGGGAAATCTGCTGCTTCTGCAGAAGAATGAAGGAGGGGGCACCTGGGTGGCTCAGTGGGTAAAAGCTTCTGCCTTCGGCTCAGATCATGATCCCAGGGTACTGGGATCAAGCCCCGCATCAGGCTCTCTGCTCGGTGGAGAGCCTGCTTCCTCCTCTCTCTCTGCCTACTTGTGATTTTTATCTGTCAAATAAATAAATAAAATATTTTAAAAAAAAAGGAAGAATGAGGGAGGCAATTTTCACAGGACTCATTGATACTCTCTGTAGCACACTTATAAATAAATTATTATGTTAAGTGGAGACTGGATACTTTGGAAGAGAATATATTTATTTACAAAGAGTTTTTTATTTTTTTAAAATTCTCTGAGGTTTTAAGAATGTAAATTTGCTCACTCTCAGATTTCTTGAATTACCCAATTTGGGAACAGAGTCTTCAGAAGATATCATAAAATTAAGATATCCCAGTAGAGAAGAGACTGAATCAAACATAATCCTAGAGAAATAATTTCCTCAGTTTTAACCTTCATTTTGCTCTTTTTCCTCCAAACCCCATGCTATTGGTTAAAACATATCAGGGTGCCTGGGTGGCTCAGTCATTGGACATCTGCCTTCGGCTCGGGTGGTGATCCCAGGGTTCTGAGCTCGAGCCCTATGTCGGGCTCTCTGCTTGGCGGGGAGCCTGCTTCTCCCTCTCCTACTCCCCCTGCGTGTCTTCCCTCTCTCGCTGTATCTTTCTCTGTCAAAAAAACAAAACAAACAAACAAAAAAAACCCATATCAGAGTAGAATGAAACATCTTTCCCCCACTTGGGAAACTTTAGCTATGTTAAAAATACAATTAAAGATGGAAAATATGACTTTTGTGTTTTGTTAGCATCTTATCTCTACTATAAAAATTCTTGAATATATCATCAGACCAATCACCCCAAGGAAGTATCATGCTTCTTCTTAGGGAAAATTACAGCTGCTAGACAGCCCAAGTTTTGGGGGGATATTAAGAGATAGGAAGGTACTTAACAGTTTTGAAAACACCTTGTTAAGAGTTTGAGCTCTGACAAAATATCCAAAGACTCAGTGCATTGAGATCCCAATACTGGTAAAAATGGAAGTGCACATATCTGGACCTTCTTTGCAAATCCAGGCTAGTTTTTGGAATACTTGTTTTTACACTGCAAGCAACAAAAAAACGTGGAAAGCGATAGTGACAGGAAGTAAATACACACAGTTTCTGCTCACATAGCTTTTATTTCATGCCTTTTGCTTTAATATTGAAGCATGTATAAAATTGTTTTGGAGCCCAAACAATGTGTCTTGTGGAGTCAGCTTTTCATAGGATATTGTAACAGGATCCTATATATCTCACAAAAGCAGAGGTGTGGGATATAGTTACTACAAGCGCACGCACACACGCACACACAAACACATACACAGTTATTCAGAATGTCAGGTGAAACACAAAACAGATGTTTCTGGTTTAGGAATCATCATTTAATTTGCTGATATCACAACTCTATTTTGTAATCTGGATCCAAATGCAAATCAGGGAAGTGTCAACACTGTTAATATTCTGGCGGTAGATGAGTTGGCAGTCTGGTCATCTGGCTAACTTGGAGAGAAGCTAGGAGCTATACTTCTCATTAAGTGGGTACGACTTGACTTGTCACGGGGCTGGCAGGCATTTTTAAAGCTGAGTTACTTTCATAACAAATGCCAGATGCCAGCTGGGTTTGTAAACATGAGCCAGGTTTCAAATAAATCTGGTTGAACTTAAAAATATTAATGTGCCTCATTGGAAACTCTGTGTTCTACCCATATAGCTTTCCAAAGCTTCACACATGCAATTTAAGAAATGAATTCCTGAGGCTCCAGGGTGGGGAGGTAGAGTGATTCTGATTTCACGTTTTGTGGTTGGGTGACCTTGAGAAAGTCATCTTGGTATTATTGGCCTCTGTCTCCATAGCCATACAATGGGGTTATTTTCAGAGTTAAGAAGACATACTCATGTCAACTATTTAGTATAGTCCTTGGCTCATAGAAAGCACAATATTAATGTTAGCCGTTAATACTGGTTATTGTTTAGAAGACTGTTTTCTGCTAAGCCTTCAAAAATTGGGCCAGCTGAATAAAAGTGAATAAATACATTATCAGCATGATCGCTTTAGCACAAAGATAAAGGAAATTGATAAATATTTAAATGGAATGTTTATCAGTTCTCTTCATTCTGTTTAACACTATGTTTCAGGATTACAAAGATGAGTAGGGTATAGTCATTGTATGAAAAACTTCATGTGCTTGGGGACACAGTATGGCCAGTGACTTTTTAGTGCAACTAGTGATCTGATGGAGCTGTCATGGAATTTCAGAGAACAAACATCTGCATCTGATCCGTCAGGAGGCAGGGATAGGAGTTCTGGGTCCAGAGAGACTTCTTAAATGTGAAGATGCTTAAGCTGGGTCTCAGGGGTAGCAAAGGGCAGGAGAGAATTTCCAGGCAGAGAAACAGGATTGGCCAAGATGTGGAGGCCTGGAAAAGTCTGGCAAGTTCATCAATATGGCAGGTGTCAGAATGTCTTGTAGGAATTATTGCTATGGGAATGTGGTGAGAGAATGGACTGTCCAGGAAGAGAGACACGGTGAAGGGTGTGGGCTCTGTCTTGAAGGTAGACCTTTGGCAAGGCGATTTGGAGGTGAATGAAGGGAAAGGGGAGGAGCATGGGCAGAAGTAAAACAGCAAAACAAAGACCCAATAAAGATGTTGCTGCAATCCAGTTGAAAATGAGGATAACATAAACTAAATTGGTGGCAGATGAGGTGGGAAACAAGTGGCAGAATGAGAGAGAGAGACACAGAGAGATGGAAACAACTGGCATGTGAGGAAGAACATAGGATAAAAGATGAGTCACAGATTTCAGGCTTTGACAATTCAGAGTAAAATAACAAACTATTCCTTAACGGCCTTTAGGTAATACTTTTCCCCCTGATTTTCTCATCTCCATAATTGGCTTAGTGCCTAAAGCTTTCAGAAGGTCTTGTGTCTTAGAGCAATTTCCCAAAAAACAAGTATTACCAAGTATCAGATTCAAAAACCTGAGCAACTTCTTACTTTACCCATCCACTCCCAAGGACACTGGTGATGCTCCCTGAACATTACAATTCAGTTAGATCCTTCTTTTTATGTAAAGTACACCTCAATCAAAGTGATGTTTGTTTTAAAAAAATACTAAGCCTGAATTGAAGTAGGTGAAAACCTTCAGATCAGTATAATGTGATACCCAACCGTAATTTTAATTCACTTCTCTAGATGTCAGTTCTCAGTTTCCTCTTTTATAAAATAAGTATACATTCGTCTAGAATTTTGTTCGCTTTTTTTTTTAAGATTTTATTTATTTATTTGACAGAGATCACAAGTAGGCAGAGAGGTAGGCAGAGATAGGGGGTGGGGCAGGCTCCCTGCCTGCCGAGCAGAGAGCCCAATGCAGGGCCCAATCCCAGGCCCCTGGGATCATGACCTGAGCTGAAGGCAGAGGCTTTAACCCACTGAGCCACCCAGGCGCCCTAGACTTTTGTTCTTAACGACTGGGGCAAAGAGAGCTCTTTGAGAATGTGCCTCCGTTTCCAGAAATACGAACATACCTATGTATAAATAAATACCAGTTTCAGAGGGAATCCCGGATCTTTCCTGAAGTTTGCTAATGAATCCCAAAATAAAAACCTCTGATGTAGATGACCTAGGCAGTCCTTCCTAGCAATCTATGCTAGAAATAATGCATATATGAAGATAAGAAGGCAAGGAACAGGAGAGACAGAGACAGAATGTATTAAGGAAACTATGGCCCTAACTTTTCCTTCTTCTTTTCCTCCTCCTTCTTCTGATTATTATATAATCATATATTATTATACATTATTATTATTATCATGTTAATTATTATCATTGCCTTGATTTAGTACCCTGAATTTTAATGCAAAACATACTATTAGGTTTACCTAAGTCATTGGTGGCTCAGCTGATAGCTTAATGTGTCTCTTTCTCTAATTTATTATGTAAGATAAAATCTATTTCAGGTGTCTAAATTAACCCTAACCAAACCAAACTGAACAAAATAAATCCTTCCTTTCCAAGATAAGACTGCTTTTCTCAACTTGAATATGCATGTTTTCAGAGTGCCTGGGTGGCTCAGTGGGTTAAAGCCTCTGCCTTCAGCTCAGGTCATGATCCCAGAGTCCTGGAATCAAGTCCCACATCGGGCTCTCTGCTCAGCAGGGAGCCTGCTTTCTCCTCTCTATCTCTCTGCCTGCCTCTCTGCCTACTTGTAATCTCTGTCTGTCAAATAAATAAATAAAATCTTAAAAAAAAGAATATGCATGTTTTCTTAATAATATTTCTAACAAATACATCTAGAAATATTTGTGGCAGGTCATACTGGTGGAGATGTACCTCTGTGATGGGCCAAGTGTGTTGGATGTGTAAAGAAAGGTATTTAAAGTTGCTTTGGCATGTTGTTTTCTAATTTGATTAATCTGTCCTTATGAATTACTATTTTAGTTACAAATAATAATTATATCTGTCAGGTTGGAAAGATGATCAGCTCTTAACCTTGTAACACCATGCTTTGAGTTGGTTTTTATGAAGAGGAGATAGAGAAATTAAAAAATATGCCTTATGCATACACTTGTCATTTTTTATTGCTCAACAAAATAACAATGTACATTTTTTCTCTCCAAAGCATCCAGTTATGAATCATTTTCCAACTTGGGAATTTCCAAAACAACCACTTCTAAACAACCCATATTAAGTTCTTATTTGGTTATTTCTTTGGTAGACTGAAGTTTTCATCCTCCCTATAAATCTAAAGTTAGTTGCAACTTTGATTTGATATTTGACTCTTGAATAAACGTCATGAATGTGGTGACAGAATTATGTATGAATTTCCAAAGTTATATTTAGTACAAGGTCTTCACCAACTACTTTAGTAAGTTTAACATATTGTGGTTTTTATTTTAGTTTAAAATGGAAAATGTGCTTAGTTTCTCAGTATTCCCAAGATTTAAAAGTCAGTGAATACCCAAAACAAAGCAGGAGAAATCACAATATTTATGAGGAATACACAGTATATATAAGAATATGAAAATCACCAAGAAAATGAAAACTATTTCTAAACAGCGTTTTATATTCAATTATCCTAATTTCAGGGGCAAATATAAGCCATCTGGTACTTTTTTTTTTTTTAAATTTTGAACAGTTATCTCTTTGGCTTACTGAATAGCAAAGGTTAAAATTTTGCAAACAGCTGCACGCTTTTTGTAGAATTGGAAGGACTGGAAAGAATAAACTTGGTGGTTAAGAGTTATGGAGTCAGGTAGAGACAGATTCATAGCTTGGCCCCATTTCTTGCTGATCAAGTTAAAGTGGGCAAGTTTCTTAACTGTAAAATGGAGATATCGCCCTTTCTTTATCTGATTGCTTAAAGGTTTAATAAGATGACATGCATCACCTTGTTTTAATGGCTCTATAGGACTTTAATGCTGTTGGCATGATCGGCTTCACTCCTGTCCCTCTTAGAATATAAACTCTTACACACAGAGATTTTACCTATCCTGTTCACCATTGCGTTTCTTTAAAAAAAAATTTTTTTGAAGTGTGGTTGACACACAATGTTACATTAAGTTCAAGTGTACAACAGTGATTCAGTAGGTTATACATTATGTTGTGCTTACCACAAATGTAGCTACCCTCTGTCACTGTACAATGCTATTACAATACCATTTATATTCCTTATGCTGTACCTTTTATTCTTGTGATTTATTCATTCCGTACTGGAAACCTGAATCTCACCGCCCCCTTCATCTATTTTGCCCATCCCCCCATCTGCCACTGCTCTGGCAACCATCAGTTTATTCTCCGTATTCATCAGTCTGTTTCTGCTTTCTATTTGTTTGCTTGTTTATTTGTTTGTTTTGTGTTTTAGATTCCACATGTACATGAAATCATACACTATTTGTCTTTTTCTGTCTGGATTATTTCACTTAGCATAATACCCTCTGGTATTATTGTCCATATTGTCCATCCATATTGTCACAAATGGCAATACCTCCACCATCACATTTCCTGGAATAGGACATGAACACTGTAAATGTTTTATAGATATTGAATCAGTGGATCAATGTTTAATACCAGGCTAAAGGGATTGTGTATTATTTTCTGCTGCAATGAAGGCTACCAAAAGTTTTTAAATGTGAGGAGGAGTTGGTGGTGGTAGCAAAATAAGATATTAAAGCATATAGACCCAACAATGACATATAAAATACATGGTTAGGAGTTGAGGTGGAGATCAATACTAAAGGGAGGAATCATCACTTAGATCTGATTTCACACAACTTTGGAAAAATAAGAGGAGTTTCAACAATCCCCACCTTAAAATAAGTAGCTCCACATTAAAAAACCATGGCTTTTTGGTTTGATACTTTACAATGATCTCTTCATTTCTAAAATATCACTCTAAGATCTAAATCTCTAAACATTTCTTATTAATTAGAGAGTAAAATGGTTGCATGAGAAAGGCCTGACTTCTGCTGAATAGAAGTTACCACTGATTCATCAGTCTTCTTACTTTTGAGGAATAGAGGAAATGCTGAAATGTCATTTCTATACGCATGTTGTGGTCTCACTTTTGAAGTTTGCACATCCAATCTCTTCTAGGCTGGCCCTTATTTTGTTTGGATTTGTACGTTTGTAGGACAGAAGGGCCACTTCCCATCTTGCTCATGCATCTGAGCCAAGGCTGAAGTGCCCTTGAGATTTCAACAGGAGCGCTAAATTTTGCTAAGTTATGCCAAGTTCAGAACAAGATGAAAAATGAGCCATGCTGAGTAATTGGCCTTATTTCAGAGTCACTAAGTGAAAGAGAAATATATGTAGTATGGCTTAGAAACAAATCTAAAGGTTTTCAGTGACCACAGGAATTCACACTGATGTGCAACAACAGGTCTTTCTCTTTCCTGTATTTGCCTGAATAGAAAACACATTTATATTTCCTTCCTCCCACCTACCCAGATCATAATTTTACACTTCTCAATCTTCTATTTCTAATATCTAATATCTCCTCTCTTCTCATTCCCAGCTGATTAGCTCAGCTGATGTGTCTGTCATTGTGACATACCAGACAAGAACTACTACTCATCTTCCCTCCATAAGGTCTATAACCTACTTACATGCTTACTGCTTCTGTTCTCTCTCTCCCTCTCTTTCATATACATAGTCATATATTTATACATAATTATATATAAATATATATTTTATAAATATATAAAATTTATTTATATTTTATATGTGTATTTATATGATAGATAGAAGCATTATGGAGCCCATATTACATTACATATGTAATAGGCAAAGCGTCACTGCTCCTCATAGAGACCTCGCATCCACATGGGATCTGAATCCCATCCCTTCTCACTTACTTTTGACTTTGTTCCTCTAATTGCCTCACCCCACCCTCAACCTCTCCTACACAGCCAGTCTCTCCTTTTCTACAGAATTAGTTCTATGAACAAACAACCCTTAATAATCTCTTCTTCTTCTGTATCTTCAGCTAACAGCAATTTCCATGCACCCTTTAACAGGAAATATCCTGCAAGAGTTATCTTCAGAAGGTTTTTTATTTTGCATCTTCCATTCTTCTTTTGATGGCTCTAGTTCAGAAGTGAGATGACTGAGCCAAACTTATATAAATGTAAAACTTTAATAAATTGTAAGTCTGCCTTCAATACAGATTCTGCAAATTTATGTATTCACCAAAAGGCTATTCCAGCACAATCCAGAGGTACTGAAAAGCTAATGAAAAACTTTTTATCTCATAGTGTGAAAAATGCTCTGTGATTTGGAGTGGACTTAAAAAGGTTTTTTAACGTAAATTAAACTAAAATTAGGAAGGAATCACATTAAAATGCCTTGATTTACTTCAAATGTCTTTCTATTTGTGATTATAATAACTTGGGGGAAAAACATAGTAATCTAGGCTTACAGATTTGTCTTCCTTTTCTTCTACACATTTCTGAAAATAATAACACAAACCCAAGAAAGTCTCATATATGTTCAGACTCATATCTATTTGTATTATTCAACATATCCCCTAAGTTTACAAATTTAGAAATGTATGTATTTTCTTGAACAAGCATAACTAATTTATTCTCCAACCGGTAGCATGGATGCAGTGTGCATGTAAATATTTTTTGATATTACAATTTCTTAAGAAACTAAGCAAAAAATACAGTCAAAATTAGCTTATTAAGCTGATATTTTATTTCAGTGTGCTTCAATGCATAATTCATAATTATACCTGTCAAGTCATAGATTACATGAACTTTTAGTGTGTTTAATGAATTTTTCAATAACTGTAAGATGTTAGTCCAAATAGAGTTTTTCTTAGCAAACTGAAAGCTAACAATAACATCTGTGAGGTTTGTGATCCATTTTTTATACTTAATAAATTTGACAGTTTATTTACTTGGCCAAATAATTGGGCATGACAGCTGAGAACCTTTTAAAATAAATTAAAGATCACAGTTTCATCTTTTATATGTAAATATTTCCTGTACAAAAAATCCAGCCTTTGAAGATATTAATAAATGACAATATTTGGGTTTCAATCATTTATAATTTTGGAGATTTCTTTTTGAGACATATTGAAACTTTTATTTTCTATGCACTGACTTTTTTTAGAGTACCAAAGCACTCTCAGGACGTATATTCAAGTTACAAATTAATGACAATTAGCAACATTATAGATTTTCAAAAGGTTCCAGTGGCCAAAGCATTTGGTCATAAACCTATGGTAACAGCCGTTCTGGTGAATATGTTATTGTTCTGAAGACAACTCATACAGAAACCTCATTGGAAAAAAAATGTTTAAAGTGTGAAAAATTTAAGTATTGATGAGAAGGTGAAGCAGCCAGAAGGATTTTAAATTTGTCCACTTCAGAAAATAATTTTTAATTTTTAAACAAAATTGAAAATATGTATTATTTCTTGTTATTTAAAAATTCAAAGGAAACACTCACTCACAACTGCTTACGTGCACAGGCTATGATGACAAAGATTTGGTAGCATATTGTTTTAATATGAAAAGAAACTGAAATAACAAAGCCCATAAAGAGTTGAAAGAATAAATGCCTCATGAATTTTGATCTAGAATATTTGAAACAGAAATATTACACAGCAATAGAAATGAATGCAGCATAGCTGCATGCAAGAATTAAAAATTAATATCAAGGCATATTTTAGAGCAAAAATGCCAATTTCACGAGATGATATAGCATATAATACATTTATGTAAATATTAAAAATATGCAAAATGAAGAAGTGTCTTGTTTAAGGATACAAACATTCCCAGTAATGCTCGAACAATAAATAAGAGGGAGATGAATATTAAATTTAGAATAGTGAGAGAAGGGAGGGATAGAATGGAACAAAACAAATCAAGGTGGTAGATATGCAGGTGTTTGTTGTATTTTTACTTTATACCTCATTATAATTTATAAATATTACCTTGTACCTGTTTAGTATTTAACAAAAATAAATTTTCAAAAACTCAGTTGAACATTTTAAGAATTCAGCATTGGGAAAAAAAACATTGTTTTATATGTGCCTCTTGGCTCAGTAAGTTTGTTGCTTTAGTTAGGGCTTACCTGGAAACCTGTTCAACTAACTCAAAAAAAAAGAGGTGGGATACATCCTAAAAATACCAATACTTCATGCATATTATGCCCAG
This sequence comes from Mellivora capensis, assembly GCA_004024625.1. NCBI lineage: Eukaryota > Metazoa > Chordata > Mammalia > Carnivora > Mustelidae > Mellivora > Mellivora capensis. The sequence continues at coordinate 24,133 of PISX010002180.1, read as the reverse complement.
ACAGTCTTCATGGGGCCTAGAACCAGGATAGAACACATGAGGGACAGAAACAGATCTCCCTCTCGATCTTCTTTTTTCTACCTCCTTCCCTCTCTCCTGCATGTTCTCTCCTGTGGGAGCTCTTGGATTTGTCACTTCCCCACCAACACCAACTTCCTCTGTTATCCATAGTTTTCTCTATCCATAGTCAGTGCAGTGAGTCAGTCCACATCATTACATGTTAATTCTCAAGTACGCTACTCCAGCTGTCCACAGCCCCTCTGTTTCTTAGTGTATTTCTAAGGAAACAGAATCTGACTTGTTACTGAATGATGATCATTTTGACTGACTTGGAGTCAGTTGCCTCCCATTCATCCAGTTAGCGGTGGCCAGAATGAAAGTGGTGGGACAAGACACAGTGTGCATCCCGCAGAGGCTGAGGTCTGGAAAGAGATTCTGAGAAGAGAAGGTGGGACAGGGCAGCCACTTCAATTATGTTGAATTTATATTATGTTAATATAATATAATATAATATAATATAATATAATATAATATAATAAATATAATATAATTAATATAATATAATATATATAAAATATAGTATAACACTTACATTATGTTGAGTATTAAGTTTCTCCATACGGGGTTTGTGGTGCTTCCAGTCATTTAATCTGAGCCAACTATTCTCGAGGATAAATAAGCATCTCCCTAATGGATGTTGTGGTCTCTTAGCCTCTGCATTTCTGTGTTTTAAGGTGATGTTCTGCTACTCCAGGAACTTCAATTAGAGATCAGGAGAATGGGAATTGAATTGCCTTCCCCTGAGATGACTAGTTCCCTGGTGAGGTGTTTTAGATTTCAAAGAGCTGTCTAGCAGCTGGTGCTTCCTCCCTAATATTAACCCCTCATTTACCTTTCCTTTATGCAAATTGATAGTAGGATAGAAGTGGTAAATGTCCCAAATCTCTTTCTCTTCTCTGTGGGCCCACTAGATCAAGTCAGTTTGAGGAATAGATTACTCACTTAACCCCCTTCTACTGGCTGTAGGAAACAAAAGGGACCAGTTGAAAGGGTATGGGTAGATGACCAGGCAGCTACTTTTAGTACGGAGAAAAACCCACAACTCATTGTGGGCAGAATAGCACACCGCCTCTTGTGCTGGACATGCGTGTGGATACTCTCAGACCCCACTCTCCCTTCTGGACTCTGCTATGTCATTCTGTGAAACAAGAGTCTACAGATTGCATTCATCAGCCTCCAATGACCAATTGATTCCTACTAGGTTCTGCCAATAAAAGGCGCTAGGGGGAGAAGGTAGAAGAAGTGAAAATTCCTCCTCCTGAAAATTCCAGATGTCAGCACTTCTTTTTGTTTATCTGGCTTTTCCAGTTCTCTGTGTTAAAGTCGTGTTCTGGAACCACTTGGGGTGTTTTTGTTTTACTTACAGAGGCATATACTGCCACTATTATTTCCTGTTCTGGTTAGGCGGGGTCTTTTACAGCACGACTTTGCCCATCTGAGAGGGGAGGCCCTCTGCCTGCAACCGAGAAGAGGAATTTTGGAGCAAAATGAGAGACTCGAGAGTACTCTGTGGATGCAGGCTTTTTGGTGTCACTTTGCTCCTTAAGTATGATAAAATTTCTAAGAAGTAAGAAACCCATGCACACTATGTATGTACATTGGTTGTGTTTGTTGGTGCTAATCCTTACAGTATCAGGTTGAGTTTTCAAAAATTCAAATGGAACACCTTTCACAGAATGCTTATTTTCAATTCCACGAAATGTTTTCTTTTTTTTTCTTTTTCTTATTTTTTTAGCAGAATGATGAGTTAAATGACTAAAAGGTGTTTTAACTCTTCCTAAATTGAGTCTCTATGCTTAACAATATCATTTGATCAAATTGAAGTTGGAGGGCATTATAAAAAATAGGCTTCAAAATTTGACCATAAAAAAATGTACCATTTCAAGACAAGAATCAATGATTTGTGAATGACCTCCCTCTAGAGGCACTGACAGTCAAGCATGAAATTTTATAAATGATTGTCCCTATTTTCGAATAATCCTTTCAGCACTCTACTTCAGATTATTTTAAAGATCTAATTCCACTTAAGTTTTTTTTATTCATTTGGAATTTTATTTCTTTTTAATTTAAATCCAATTAGTTAACATATAATGTATTATTTGTTTCAGGGGTACAGGTCTATGATTCATCAGTCTTATATAATACCCAGTGTTCATTACAATACATACCCTCCCCAATGTCCACTTCAGTTTTTAAGCACTAAATCCCTTCTGATTGCTTATAGCAGGAGTCTTCTCCACCAATGAAGGGCAAGTTCTAAAACTGGTCCTTGAATATGCTTTTTATTTCCTTTGCTATCTTCCAACCAAGATTTTGCATGCATCTTCTAATTTATGCAGGACAGATGAAAATAAGAGAAATCATAACAAAATGCTATTTGTGGGCAAGTGTTGGAAGAAACACTATAAACATGGGAATGACTAGAGCTGGTGCCTACTTCTCCACTCCTTTCACAGAGTCATCCCAAAATAGCACGCATGAGGACATATCTCCAAAGGGATATATTTGTGAAAACATTCTGGAATTCTATTAAAGTTCATGAGAATCTTGAAAGATGGGGCATTTCAGAACACAAATGCTTCTGAATTCTCAAACGTTGTGCTTGGGATGGAAAAACTTCCAAGCCATAAAATTCAGAACTGTAAAAATAAAGACATGAAAATGAGGACTAATCAATAGCCTAATTCAGGTCCATGGCAAGAAGCAGCATCAGGATTTGTAGCTACAATGAAATAAGTAGAGTCTCATTGGATTCAACGTCAAAGTAAATCAATAGGAATGTCTACTGAGATCATTAAACTTCCATAGTGGTTATATTGGTTCTGGAAACGTGAACAAACCAAAAGACAGAAGCCAAAAAATGAGAGACCTTAACCTTTCACTTTAGTATCTGAGAGTAGTAGCAGGGCTATGACAGTTTAGCTTTGGGAGATGGACTAAATCGTGTAGAGGAAAATGCCACACTTCTGCCCCTAAGACTCCTCATTCTATGCCAACAGTGTTTACTAATTATTGTTGGGAAGACTGAGGAAGATTTCACAGAGGTGGTTATATTTGAACTTGGTCTTTAAAAACAATAGAGAACTTGGACAGCGTGAAAAGAGGAAAAGGCAAACCAAGTGGCATAGTTAAAAGAAAACATAAGCGGCATACTTTCATGAGAAGATAAAGTGCCTATTCGAGAAACACATAAAGCACCTGCAACAGGCAGAGAAAGAGGATAGAAAATGCCAACTTCCTATTTTGGGGTCAAGCCATGATATTTGGGACAAATCGATAAACGAAGGATTCTCTCATGAGTATGTCAGCAGTGCAGGGATGATGAAACTCTGGTGGTCAGTTTGAGTGTTTATCAGGTTTTAAGGTAAGGAACGAAAGTATCAGCTGCATTCGACATAGTTCCTGAAGAGGATTCCAGATGAGTCACTCCTTTCATGGTCATTATTACACACATTCTTTGGAAAGCAATAAACATAACACAATGCAACAGAATGAGCCTGAAAAGTGTAAGCCAAGGGCCAGAGAACTGAAATGGTATTTGACATCAGGTGACATGCCCGTCTACATCTTCCGAAGATTCTGGATTTATCAAAAGGTATAAAAAATGTTTTTAAAAGTGGACATGCAAGACCATTGGAATGTTCAGGTTTAATCATTACAACTCAAGGAAGGAAATGGCCTCTCAAGTCAGACCTTCTTACCTTTGCAGTACCAATACTCAAATGCATGTCCTGCTGCATATATGTATTTTTGGAGATAGTAACAATTTACTCACATTTTACTTTCCAAGTCAACAGCGGTTTTTCTGAATGGAAATGTAATTTACCTTTTGTGCCCAAAGAACTTGAAGAAGTTTAAAATGTGCCTCAGACACATTCTTAACTTATATGCAGAATAAGAAAGCTCCCACAGCAGAAATTTTTTAATCATATAGTCTGAATATTCTGGCAAATTTTAAGACCTGGTGTATCATGAAAACTGAACACTCCTTAAATACCCCTGTCTGGTTTAGATTTTCATTTGAATCCAGGAGAAATTATTTTAGCAATCTGAAGGAATCACACTTCTCTCTCTTTGAATCAAAATGAAAACAAATCTGTTCTTTTATTTATTTTTTTTTTTCATGGAAAAATCCAAGACAAGTTTTCCCTGGTCAGTGAATCTAAAAAACTCTTTATAGCTATTTGGCTTTGTTTTCCTAAATCAACCGTACTGTTTGTTCCTAAAATTAATCATTACTTATCACTGACTAATAAATCTGGCAGAAATCAAATAGGCTACATAGCAAATTGAGTAAAAACTAGCATAGCCATGCCATCTCTTTTTCCTGAGAAAAAGAAAAGCCAAATTGTGAAAAGTTGCTCAGTCTGTGTTAATTTTTTTCTATTGAAAAACATTTTTTTGCACAAACATTTTCTTTTTCTAGCCTATTCTCTCTACATAGAGATACTTATTTCATTTAACATATACATGCATAGTCTAATTTATCATTTATTTTATTTTTAATGCTATCCCCAACAGTGTTGAATCCTACTGTTTTATCCTTCACCATATTTTCCACATACATTTAAACACTTTTTAAGATAATAATGAAGGGTTAGACTTTAATTTTGTATACAGTTGGACAATAAAATTCTACAGATTTCTTGTACCTTTCTTTTTCTCCTATTCAATGCAATCTGTCTAACCAACTAATTGATTTAACCATCTAAGTTCAGAAGTTCTCTAATGATAGAGGTTTTCCCTAATATGAATGTTCCCATATATATATTTTTTAATATATAAAAATAAATACATAAATCCTATATATATATATAGGATTTCCATATATATGGAAATGGAAAAACTAGTTATTTGTTTCTCTTTCTATAATTTTTAGGTAGTTACAGATCTATTCCAAGATTTCAAGAGGTTGGAACTAAAGAAACTAGGCCAGATAATAGGTGTACAGAGACGAGGGACCTGTCTCTTGCCCCCAGTACCTGTGTCTTTATCTGAGTATCTCAGCTGTTAAAGGGAAGTGGTGAGCTAAGTGAGTTACCATTCTGTTGCTATCCAGAATTTACATCTTGCATTGGTGAGCATCTCGGTTTCCTTTTTGGTGCTCTAGAAATGACAGAATGACCACTTTAGCAAGTACTTGGAAACTGTGAACATTAATGAATGTTAATAAAACATTTTAGGAGCTTTCAATAAAAGGAATGACTGAAAAATAAAGTTCTATGTGGCTCCATCAGGCAGGAGTTGTGAATTGTCATTTGACATATTTTTTCACCTTTCTTGTTTTGCTTTCAGGGACTCGTACTAACAGAATCCCATTGGTCATTATTATGGAACTATCATAGAAACCATCTTGATGTCTTGATAGTGGTTATCTGAGCTCACAGGTCTCTTTCTGAGGCTAAAATGTAAACCAGAGAGCAGAACGTCCTCGTTTAATGATACTCCCAGAGTTATCAATTTAAACTTAGCTGTTATGAAAAGTGCAGAAAAATCATTTAAAGAATTATCTAATTTATTCAAAATTTGATTGAGGGTATGAAAAACTAATGGTTAATTTTTGCAAGCCACCTAAGCTCCCGTTGTTTTATTACTTTACACATATGAAGCTTAAATAATATATTCATGAGAAATGACTACTAAAATTAATCATACATACATATGATTAAAATGTACCTACTGAGAATAAATATATAATAGGCAGAAATATAAATGACAGGCTCAGGGATGCTATATTTATGCTGTGGTTTATCATTTTTCTACAGAATTAGAAAACTTAAGGTAATGAGCTATTGAGTTTTGATCTGTTTGGGAGTTATTTTCCATATAAAAATATTAACTTCCTTCTAACTTGAGAATAATTTAGATAAATTTAAGTGAAATTATTATTGACCAATTAGAAAGATCTAGTGCTGTATAAATGTAGGGTACTTTTTTATTGTGCAAATAGACTTGTTAGTAACAAAGATGAGAACAGCCTTGTTTTGGAAAGGCTCAACCTCTCCTGACCTGCATTACCATCTCTATGATGATGACCCTCGCCTTAGGATGTCCACACCTCCCTGTTCTGCTGTGTATGTTCAGCTTACTCTAGATGTCTGCACTTGAATGTACCTTTCTTCTTTAGGCATAGACCTAAGAACTTAGAGCTTTTCCTGAGCTTTGGGAAACTTTGAGTCTGGAAAGACATGTCACCAAAGTACAAAAAAGAAAACTTCCATATCAAAACAGTGTATGGTATGATGTCAACTATTCCAATAGTCACAAACCAGATATCACATTGTTTTAAGCAAATTGTATTTAATGTGAAATGAGTCCATTTAAGGGGTGCTTGGGTTGCTCAGTGTGTTAAGCCTCTGCCTTCAGCTCAGGTCATGGTCTCAGGATCCTGGGATTGAGCCCCTCATAGGGCTTTCTGCTCAGCAGGGAGCCTGCTTCCTCCTCTCTCTCTGCCTACTCGTGATCTCTGTCCATCAAATAAATAAATAAAATCTTTTAAAAATGAGTACATTTAAGACTTTTTGTTGTAATGTGGGATATGATTTCCAAAAGTAAGACTGTCCAGTACTGATGTATAGCCTTAAATGACCTTTGCTCAGACCCAAAATAGTCAAACAATGCTCACTTCCTCTTTCATAACATTCTTACTCCTTGTTCTCTAACACGCTAGCATAGCACCCAGAAATCTGGTCTCCACACTTCCCTTTCATCCATCAAAACATTCTCTCCCAGTGCCTCCAGAATATGTGAGGTCCTTCCATTCTACGGGCTCTACTTTAGTTTAGGTCCTCATCTTTCTTAACTGGAAGTGGAACTAGGCTTCCAGACTCAAGCCCTTTGCCCTAGTAGTTTTCGTACTTCACTAGGAACAGCATGTGGGATGCTTTCTGAAAACATGGATTTCTAAGTTCCATGTACCAGTTGGACTGTGATTCAATTCATTTTGGATGCTGCTTGGGATTCTGTTGGCTTGTTTACCTTTGAAGAAGCTCCCCAGGTGATTTTGACCCATACTTTGAGAAGTATTATGTAGATGATGTAGTAATATGTGGAAGTATTATGAGATTCCTTGTCCAAGGAATAACTAGAACTGTTTCTCTCCCAGGACACCCATTTTATTCTTATAAATATATAAGTAAATATATAAAACAATCCATTGCATTCAGTGTAAAGATCTGAATGGTGCTCAAGGCTCTCTAATGAGGTACTTGCCTGTATGTCATCATAATGCATCTTGTCCTTACATGCTTAGAGAATTACGGCAAAGGAACATTGGCCATAGTCTAGGTAGGCTGGATTATGCCAAGGTAACTCTTTAACTTCCAAATCTCAGGGGCTTAACTCAGTAAAAGTTTATTTTTGTTCCTATTACCTGGACAGCCCAGGTTGGTTCAGAGCTTTGCCACATGTAGCTGTTCAAAAACCCAGGCAGACAGATGATCTGACATTGAAACATAAAGCATCAGAGGTTATTTAAGAAGCTTCTTTTCAATGTTTTACAATGCATGACCCTTGCCACTGTTTTTTTCACGATCTATAAGCTAGAACTTGCACACATGCCCAACCTTTCAAGGACAGGAAGTATGGGAGAACACACGGGTATTAAGTGAAGAGTAAATATCTCCACCACAGGACCTTATGTAAGGAATTTAAAATCTCCCTCTAACTGAGCCCACAATCTTTTGGAGCCATCATTCCCGATATTGATTGTCTATATTGAAGACTCAGAAATCAATGAATCAGAACAGTCTCAATTTGAAACCCTTCTAAATTATTTCATCTATGAAAGATGGCCAGAGAAGTAAAGAATAGTGTAATTATTAATTTCCTCTCCTTATTTATTTAAAATTGATTAGATTAATAAAACCTGCCAGAACCTTTTAATCAGTTCTGTACCTTTCGTATTTTATTCAAGTTAGGTTGCTGGCCCTAGTTTTTGTGTTTAGTCTGTATATCTTTGTGTGATGAAGTATGGAACATATGCCAAGCACATTCATTCCATCAACATAAGGACCTTGGTGTCCTTCCAAATGTCGGTGGCCTTGTTAATTCTTAAGTGTTATATGCTGGGAAAGGCCAGGGCAAATAATTTTCTACAAATGTGGGACAAATTTCCTCAAATTATACTGCTTGGCTAATTGTCATCTCTGTCATAAATCATAGTATATTGAATCGCTTATTTTTTATAGATATTTAGAGAAATTAGAGCTTTTTAGTTATCAAAACTAATAGATTTAACTCCTTGTCTGTTAAAATATAACAGTTCCTGGGAGCTGAGGCAGGTGCAGCCATCCAGCTGGTTTCACCCACATCTCACTGATTAACCTATTGGTCAGTAATAGCACAACGTACCAAGTTTCAAAGAATGATGCAAACTGTAACTAATAGTTGTCAAAGACATTGATAATTTTTTTTTCTGTCACTTAGCTCTCTACTGGTCCCTCCAATTCAAAGACATTTTGTCAATCGGTAGCAGCATTACTTTAGAAATAAAAGAGGGAGTTGGGACGGCATCAATTTGAACTTATCAAGTCAAATTTGTGTCATCATTGTGGCAGGTCAACTGACCATTTTGAGCAGAAAAGCAGACCAATTTTGTGGAGGCTAATGGTATTGATTGTCATGTGTGTCCCATCCTCCTTGAATAAAGTGATTATTTATAATCCACTCAAAATTACGAGGGAAACTGAGGAAACGACCCAGTGAGAGGGCTTGAATGTATACTACCACGCAAAATTTGAAAAGATATATAGATTTTAAATGATACTCTCCTAAAGAGAAGGATTCTCATTTAAAAAAAAATCCACAAAGTATGTTTATAATGCCCGTCTTAATGGATTGTGCATCCAGATTATACCTGAATTATTTTACTCATCTTTTTTTTCTTAATGTGGGAAAAAATTAAGATCTGGAGTTAATGTGAAGAGAAATCAGAATCTTTCTTTTGACATCTTAAGTCAGTTTCAGAGGCACCAGAAAAACGCTGGCCCTTATTCTTAATTTGTGGCTACATTTAGGTCAATGTTTTTTTATTCCATTCTAGTGTTTTCTGAAAAATTTTCTCAAAGAAAAAGCTCTCTGGTCAAGTAAGTGTGAGTCACGTTGCGTGTTCTACTTAGAGAGACTTACAGTCCTGTAAGTAAAGTCCTTTGGTAAAGAATCACATCTAATTTTACTTAATCCAACAAAAACCCGCAGTTCTTCTTTTTTGGTTTAGTTACTCTTATTAACATTTCCCAGAACACAGCTTTCAAGTGATACTCTACTATGTGCGGTGAATTATGTGTGTGTAAGTAGTGAAATAGGAATTAGCAGAAGGCCTGTCCTCCACTGGCTGTTGGTCCTCGTAGAGGAGAGGTATGCAGTAATGGGGCACCTATTGCAGCAAGTGATTAGATGTGCAAATGCAGTCAATATGTTCTTGGTTTCCATCACTTGTGTGACTCAGTTTGTTTAAAAATCATTTTACTGCTGTTTTTTCTGAATTGCCACAGGGAAGAGGCCCAGCTCGTGTCTAATGCTCAAACACTAGGGTAGGAATATTGCACAGGGAAGTTGTTTAAATTGGCATCACAGAGTAACTGATTTTCTGCACATTTATGGTACTTATCACTGAGAACCCAGGTGGTTGTCCTCAATATGAGTGAGAACTTGAGCTGCTTCTCATTTCTTCAAAATGAACTGATCATAATGTTCTTTTACAAAAATGCTTTTTATTTAATTCATGGAAGTATCATTTGAATCAACTCTTATGTTCAGTATAGTCATTTCAAGAGAGAGGCACTAGGATTCAAATATTCATTAATGCAGCAGGGAGCATGTGTCTTTTGATGTCTTCTTACTTTCTGACTGTGATTTTGATGGGGCTTTTAAGGAATAAAAAGCCACATCTTAAAGTAGATGACTACATCCTGGCTATGAATGTAGGTAAATTGGTTTGATAAGTCGACCCAACTTCAATATATTAAATCCAAGGAGATGATTAAAATGGAACATTTTTTGGACTAAATGGAACTAAGCACTATATCTATCTCTAACCCATCAGAGAAAAAGCAAAAACAAAAATCTCAGAAAGATTGAGACAGATCATTTTGGACACAAATCATATTTTATATAATCCCATTGCCCTGTAAGATTCTATTATAGATTGAATGTTTATGTCTCTCTGAAATTCACATGTTGAAATCCTATCCCCCAATGTGATGTTATGAGGAGGTGGGTGTTTTGGGAGGTGATTAGGTCATAAGGGCAGAGGCTTCATGAAAGGTATTAGTGCCTATTAAATAAACCACAGTGAGCTCCCTTGCTTCTTCTGCCCTGTGAAGATACAGCTAAAATATGACCACTTATGAACCAGAAAGCAGTTCCTCACCTTTTTTTTTGATACTCCAAGTTATTTATAGAAGAATTTCAAACAGAATGTAAAATATACACAGTTCAGAGTTTCCTTTGATACAGTATGTAGTATTTTATAAATTAAATATTGAGAATGCATGGGAAATCAGCATTGTTCTAGACATAGAATTGGTATGTTCGTCAAAGCATTACAAAAAAAAAATGTCTATAGCTAGACCTTTAAGGAAGAGGGTCCTACTACTAGATTAGTGTAATTTTGTTTAGCATAGTATATGTACTATAATGGCATTTACAGTTCATTTGTCAATCAGCACATCTATAACACAGACTCTTCTATTAATTGTCTTCCTAGTGCATTTACGATTTAAAATGAGTTTTTGGATCAAAGTGTCATATTCAGCTGTTTTTGTATAGCAGAAAGAAATAAATGGACCCATTTTTTCTGTGAAAAAATGTACATTGGCTTAGAATTCTCAACCATCCTCTAGCTCTTCAGATGGCATCTTGGTTTTGGACTTCCTAGTCCCCACAACAATAAGAAATAAATTTATGTTGTTTTTATAAGCCTCCCAGTCTATGGTATTCTATTATAACAGCCCAACCAGACGAAGACAGGTTCTGAGTACTATTTGAGTATAAATAAGGAAATGATCAGAGTGCTTTCACGTTTGCAATAGTGATAGCATAACAGCTGTCATCCCTTTTTCATGTGCAAGGTCATGGACATAATTATACTTGGATGCTTGGATATTAGAGAAATCTGCTGAAGGTCAAGTTGGAATCAAGTATTCACAATTTAAGACCACTAGAAAAAGAGATTTTTGTTTTCTTTTGTTTTCAAGAGAAAAGATGCAGAAAAATTTCACCTGACCGGTCACTATAAGAAAGGTTTGTCAGTTGCTGGGTAATCTATTTCAGGGTTATCTTATCAATCAAAATTTCATGGATAAGGAAAAGAACAAGCAGTGAAAAGCTTGCTATTTTGGTACAGAAAAGAAGGAAATTTATATGATTTGTTCTTCTATTCTAAGAACTGATTTATGGTCTTATCAAAGAGTATGCAAGTTTTATGGCTCCCATTTCCCATCTTCTTGTGCATTTGGGGTAAACTTCCAAGCAGTGCCTACTGCAGCGGTTTTTACATTAGCTAATGTGCCATTGACCACTATTGTACAAAACAGCAGAGTTGAAGTGCTTAGCATGCTTCATAATAGCACATTTACTGTTCTTCAGCCATGACTTGGGGCTGCATCTTAAATTACTAGGAATCTGGACAAGCAGTAGACAGAAATCACTCACACTTCACACACACAACAAACTTGATTTGTTTTTTCTTTTTGCTGTTGTTGTTTGTTTTATTTTGTTTCTAGTTTTTTTTTAAATTCTAGTTAGTTGACATGTAGAGTAGTATTAGTTTCAGAAGTAGAATTCAGCAAAATTCCTTGATTTGAAATTTTACTTGCATGACTAATTCTTTGTGTTTCTATTTCTTGTTTGTTTGACTGTTTGCTAATTTGTTAATAACATGCTTATTCATGTAGTCACCCAACAGATACTTATGAAGGGACTATTTTGTACCAACATTGTATGCTAGGTTTTAAAGATTCAATGAAGATAGCATCCTTTAGTAGCTTCCACTAGTAACTTCCTCTAGTAGCTTCCACTTCAGAGAGGAGCAGAGAAATATGCAGCTACTGTCACATAGAAAGGGCTGGACTGCAGGAAGCACAGGGGTTATCCTGAGAAATTAACTCAATTCAGATGAGAAGACCCAAGAAAGGCTTTTCAGAGGAGGTGAGGATGAGGAATGGTGGTGGGAAAGGAGTGTGAGAGGTGGGAGAGAAGCAAATTGGAGAGGGAGAGAATAGTTAGGAAGTTGCTGTGGTAATCTAGAAGAGAAATGAGGAAAGACTGAACCAGAAAAGGGAATGGAAAGGTAAGGCTCCATTCACAAGTTCTTGGTGACTGGGACATGGGATGGGAACAGTGACAACAGGTTAGGAGGGAACAGGTTAGGAGGAGCAAGGTGACTTTCAGGTTGCCATGCTGAGCATGACTCCAAAACATTTGACTCATTCATTTTGGCTTCCAAAACTGGCTCCAACAATGCTGAGCTCTGCCATGGTTTCAAGTTTCTTATAAAGCCCTAATTAAAATGAATTAAAATAATTCAGTTCTATAAGCTGATTCAGTTCCATATCTGTGTTGATAAAAGTCCCAGGAAGATGGATCACAGAACACAAAGGTAATGAAGCTAAGTAGACGGTGAAACTAAGTTATTTTTAAAATTGTTATCAGCTAATTATAAAAAATCTGGGGAAAGATCATCTTTCCTTGTTTTGAAGATCAGAATTTCTATTGTAAAAAAATATGGTTGATCTAATGCCTTGCATAACATTAAAATCCTCATCAAGGTTTTTCTATCTGGGTTTACCTAAAACCCTTGGTATAAAGAATACCGTAACATGTGGCCCTCCCCTAAGGAGACTTCAGTTTTCACTGAGAAGAATAAAGGGTTAAAGAATTACCAACAACTGACAGACCATCTAAGATCAGTACATCTCACTAGGGAATTTCTTGGTCTATTCTGAGCAGATTTTAATTCATGACTTGGTAAAATTCTTTCTTTTAATCCATTTATCAAAGCAGAAGGGTGAATGAAAGATCACTGAATTTATTTTTAAACTATAGAGGAAGCCTCCCATATCTGTTATCTTAATTTGAGTTTGCTTTTGCCTCCAAAATGGACGTTAATATTATATTCTCACAGAAAACTACAGAGTACTGTATTATAGCCAGAATGTAACAGAAGAATAATAGTTACATGGAAATAACAAAAGGGGTTGAAGACAAAGTCATAGGATGTATGTGATAATAATAAGGTGAAGTTGGCAGAAATAATAGCAGCAGAGAAAATTCATACATACCTTTAAGTGTGTACTTACATTATGACATCTTTCTGTTGGATAACTAATTAACAACTGACTCCCTTCCAGTTGTGCATGAAGTGGTTTACTTTTAGTAACTTGCTGAAGTCATAAAGCAAGACCATGGTGACGATGGGAACAGATTGTTCTAAGTCCCACAAAAAGGTTCTGCCCACTAAGCTATCATTAACATTGCTTTGAAAAGTGATATGTAAGAGTTTGACGTCACTAGGTTTCCTGGATTGCTAGTTATTTTGTTACATATTCTCTCATCTTTACATAAGTTTTCCTATCAAAATGACTTTTAGTATATCTATATTGATTTAATGCCATATATTTTATCCTTAATATTTGTTTATTGATAAACCAAGAAGAAAAATATTTAAACATGTAGTTTTGAGGATTGTATAAACTCAATACATTTATTTTCACAAGTGGAGAAACTGACATCCAGAAAGATATTAGATCCAAAATCCTACTGCTAATAAGAGGGCTCTCTGCCACTAGGCTATAGAACTCCTGGAATCCAGACCCATACTTTTTCCATCATCACTCCTGTTCTTCCCCTTTATTTGGTATAAGTAGCCTATTTCTTGTAGCTCTGATAAAACATTACCAGCTATATGTTGCTTTGAAACTAGAGTTTTTGTTGCCTTTGGCCTTTACATTGTTTCTCATGACCCCCAAATGCTTAGGGCCAAATTGGCTTTGTGGGCATTTCTTTCTTATTGTTAGTGCACCTATATTCCATGAAGAAAGGTATAAATGTCTATGTAACCCTCTTCTCTAACAAAGTCCCACATTTTCCCCTAGTCTCTGTTCTCAGTCTGTCTGTAATGCAGTGGTCCATCACTGCAACGCAGTGGGCCATCATCAAAAGGCTAAAGAGAAGGTCAAAGGTGAGCAAATCCAAAGAAGTCCATATAAAAGATAATGTGCATACACCTTATCTTGGCATTCGAGGTTCTTAATAACCTGTTCCTACTGGGCCTATCCTGGTTTGCCTTCTATTAGATACGAAGGACTCTTTGCTCCTATTGGAATAAATATTTGCAGTATTTTCCCTGGTGAATTGTATGAACTTTTCAGTAGCCTGCTCCCACCCCACCCCTGCATCATGGTTACAACCATGAATGTCCTTACTCCTTCCATTTCACACTTGAATCCAGCAATTTATACATGGTCTCACCTTGTCTATATGCTTCCCTGACTCACTTATGCATGTTTATTTATTCCAACTCTGAAATTCTTAACCACTTTTTTTTCTTAGCACTGCACTTGGAGACTTAGAACATTTTATATCTGATACTCAATTCTGTTTACAATTAGTTTCTAAAGTCTTTGAAAACAGGCTTGTGCTGGTGTGTCATTGGATTTCTCCTTAGATAGACCTGTGGTGTTAGGACTACTCAGATAGGGCTATTCCCCTTTTGGGCACATGGTAGGATTATACTTCCTCAATCCCTTTAAAGTTAGGCACAACCTTAAGACGTCTTTTGGAAAACAGAATGTGAGAGAAGCAATGTATGTCACTTCTTGGTATGGGTTTTAAGAGCCAGTGTGGGGTTCACCTCATTCCCAGCCCCTGCCATGGTACCATGGCAGCAGATATGCAGATAGAATCTCCATCAACTTGGACCTTTGAACAGCTATAACGGCAGAGTTTACTGTTAATCTGTGGTGAAAATGTACGTGGAGTGAGAAATAAACAGTCCTTTTGATACGCTACTAAGATTTAGGCATTCTTTGTTTCTGCAGGATAACCTATGACATCCTATCCGATTAAGCATCCTAGATAAGTGTCATACCTAGAGTGGATATCCAGTGAATAGTTACACTGTTGGGCCTTTGACTCTTGGTTTTGGCTCAAGTCTGATCTCAGTGTTGTGAGATAAAGCCCTGCATCCAGCTCCATTCTCAGCCAGAAGTCTGCTTGAGTTTCTCCCTCTTTCTCTACTCCTCCCACCTGTTCTGTCTCTGTCTTTAAAATAAATAAATCTGAAAAAGAGACACTTGTGGTGTGAAGAATGAAAAGAATCAACTAGACGCTGTAACTTACAATTAATTTTGGAAAATACTAGTGACAACTAATAAGCATAACCAGGGATACCAATGAGAAAGCAAAAACAGTGAAAAGGAGATTTTTGTGCTGACATAAAAAATAAAGCTTAACAAATTGCTTTAACTCTGATTGACCTCAGAAGTACTGACAAAGTCCGGAACAGCCTGAAATTACAAATATTTGATGTCTCAATTCCTGGAATATTCATTTCTAAGGCCAGTTAGGAAAGGGGGAGGTGGTAAGAAAAGAAAAAGAAAGGAAAACTTGGAAAGATGGATGTTTTATAGAGTTGACCAATTGTGTGAGTGAACAAAGTGAACAGGAATTTAAAAAAATTTTTGGTCTTACTTTGAGCCCATGTGAGACACGCTTACCCATTATACCTATATATATTATATGCATTTAATACATGAACATGTTATATGCAGAAACATGGCAGAAAGCCAAAGAGGCAAGTTGGCATGTGTTTTAAGATAATTCTTGTGAAAGATGACTGAACAAAAAAAAGTAAGATTCAGTCATTCAGACAACTTGTCCCAAACCTATAAGTAGCACCATTATATGACAAGTTTCACCTTACTTGCAGTCATCTACACTGTACATGTTTTTTTCAAATAAGCTGTATGTGCTTGTATAAGGTAAATCATGGCAAAGTCCTTAAAAAATCACAAAATACTGCAATATCCTTTCTGTTCTCTGTGTTTCCATTATATAATTTACACAGTATTATTCCAAAACTATTGGTTGCTAACTTATTCTCTACCAAGTAGTGTTCTAAAACAATCCTTAAAATTTAATCTGCATAATAATTAGGAGGGATTCTTGTAAATGCAGATTCAGGGGCCCCAGGTTTGTGAATTCAAGCCTCACATTGGGCTCTACACTGGGCATGGAGCCTACTTAAAAAATAAACAAACAAAACAAAACAATAAACAAGTAAGTAAAATGCAGATTCATAACCAATGGTTGGGGACTAAGATTCTGCATTTCTAACAAATTTCAAAGTGATAATGAAACTGGTATGGACCACACTTAAAACCTCTCAGGTCACTGTTCATGGCCATTGGCAGCCATTGATTTGAGAAGTCAGACCTTACTGGAGCCAGTAGCCACTACCTGACTGCCCTGATCAGGAGAACCTGAAAAGGATGCACCACATGGTCATCTCATGTGCAACAATCATGAATTTCTCCCAACTCACTGAGCCTGGCCAAAGAGAAATTCTGTTTGAACAGTTAACTAAGAGCTCTTTTCTACTCATCATGAACATGGGACTTACTGAACTGATGAATATGTGTTGCTGATATCCATGGAGAAAAATGGGCAGCTTCTTATCAGGGAAGAGGAAGCAAAGAAACCTAGTGAGGGCTACAAAGGAATAGAGCACCAGTTGGCACCATTGAGTACTGTCCTCTTATATGGCAGATTCTTAAGCTCATTTGCAGCAGATAAGCCCTTGCCACAGTAACATGGTTAACTTAAGGATGACTGCTTCAAAGATACATATATATTCTGCAAATTAGAGCTTCTTTGTTATTCCAAAACTGGATGTGAAAAAGTTTGAACATTCTCCTTATAACAAGATATTACATTATGTTTACTGATGAAAATAAGAACAATCTGATAGCTACCATAAATTATTTATTTTGTTACAAATTTCTATCATATTTTTTGTAAAAATAGTCACTCATTAATGCTATTAAGAGTTTGAAAATATCATCATTAAAAACTCATCAGACATTTTGCTCTTATTTTAAGCACAAAGTTTATAGAAGTAGTATGTTCATGAATACCGGCTCATATTCTTATTAAAATCTTGTAAAGATTTTATTTGAAAATATTATACAAGTTTAATATTTAACGTGATCCCTAGTATTTGTATCCTATTTGTTTATTATAATTCCATACTAAATATATTTTTTTTTGTTAAGCCCCATATCAAGATACTAAATCCCCTTCAATTTACCCAAATGTATCAACCAAATTTTATCATTTCTATGTGTCCTACAATGTCAAAAGATTGGAGAGCAATGTTATTGGTGCTATAGCAGTGAATGAGACAAAGTCTGTTTTCTTAAAGCTTTCATTCTTATGGAAGGAAAGGAAAATAAATGCTTAAACAAGAAAAAAATCAGAGAGTTATAATCGTTACAAAGAAATATGAAATAGGTTGTTTTATTAGGCAGAGATGGGTGGCTTCCTTCAACATGTGATCATAAAGATCTCTGTTAGGAGGTTACACTTACAGTGGGATCTGAAGACTAGAGGAAGATCAGAAGGATGGGTATTAGGGCAGAATGAATAACCAGGTTCAAGACACTGGGAAAGTACCTGGTCTGTCACAAGAAAAAGAAGGCCAGTGTGGTTGCAACATTGTAGGCAAGAGGGAAGCAGAAGAGATGAACTTGGAAAGATCAGCAGGGTCACACTATGTGGGGGCCACAGCAAGGAACTAATTCTGAGCATGACAAGAAACTATTGAAGCTTTTAATGGGGATGTGGCAGCATAGAACTGGTGTTAAATGCATGGCTTCTGGAGTCAACCAGCTTGCAGATCTCAGCTCTGCTATTTCCTAGCTATGTGATATGGTAAGTTATTTTACTTCCCTGGGCCTCAGTTTCCTCATTGTAAAATAGAAGTGACAATCTCAATAAAGTATGTAGGTTTGTTGTGAGAATTAAAGTATTACTTGTAGAGATGATAATAGCATAAGATACTGCAAATATTAAACTGTGTTTTGCCAGATAGTCATTATCTTGTATTTTTATGCAGACTTCCCTAACCCAACCCCATATTTGAGATTTTCCAGAAGCCAAGCCTATATTTTTTTCAGTGAAACCCTCTGATCCTATAATTGAATACTTACAAACCTGATTCTATTTTGCTTGCCATTGGCTTCTCTCTATATAAAAATATTTTTGCAAATAAATTTAATTTTAATAACATTTTAAAGCAATGTGAATGGGGAAATTATTTATATCCTTTTCTAAATTATACCCCTTTCTAAAAATATCTTAACTTTCTAGGATTTCAATATCAGTGGTAAACATGTAAAGATTTTTGCATGGACTTTCATTTTGGATCCAAATGAATATGGTAAATATTAAATCATCACTTAACATTATTTTTTTCTGGATCAAAATAAGTTATTTTTGAAGAAAAAAAATCTTGCTTTTTCACAGCTGCTAATGTAGTCATATAAATGAAGTAGAGGTAAATTATATACTAAATTTAGCCTTGGTTAGAGATTGTGTTTGTATTTAGACAAGAATATGGAAAAAGAGGAAGAATGAACAGGATGAGAATTTAGGAGTCCTGTATTCTATTATTAGCTGTTAAAATAAGATATATCTCACAAACAAAGTTTCAGGATGATGGTTGGCCTAGTTTTTCAACTGTAAACTGAGAGACTAGAATAACATTATCATCCCTACTTTACAGAGAAGGAATTTGAGGCAGGATAAGTTTAAGTAATTTTCCCAATGTCACACAGCTAGTAAATATAGAAAGGGAGGCAGGCAGGCAGGTTCTTGCTTTCATTTTTAGAAGGATTCTGTTTGATAACTGATGTGGCTATTTTACATTTCTCATTTTTCTCCAGTATTATACAATTTTCAGTGAAGAATTTTTCAGTAAGGCATTACATTTATGAAAATTTATGAAGTTTTTGAAATTTATCACATGAAATACACCTATGAATGTACCCTCGCAGTTTCTTGATTTAAACAAACAAAAACATTTTAGAAGTTATAAAGTCACTCTCCTGTTGAAAAGAGAAAGCATAAGCAAGCTATAAGAAGTCTGCTAAATTTTTCTATTAGTAATAGAGTTCTGCAGAAGGATAGTTTACATGATATTGTATTGGAAATACAATAATGGAAACATGTAAAAAAAAAAAAGTAACAATGGAAACATCCAGATTAAGTTTCACTTTATATATGTGGGAATTGATGTATGATAGGAAAAAGCAGTTTCAGCAAATGTAATTTGAGTTTTTAACCACAAATGATAGTTGAAACAAAGTACAAAGGAATCTACTTATCTTCCTTAAATATATAAGAAGTTCTAGCTTCAGGATATATTTTTCTCAGAACAATCATCTAAGCTTAGTGTTAACTTCTGATATGATGGGGAAAAAACAAGCACAGATTTCTTTCTTTTCTTTCTTTTCACTTGACTGAGTCTGGGTTGTACCTTATAGTGGTGGTGGTAGTGTGAGTGCCGGTGAGTGGGGATGGGAGTGGAAGTTAGTCATTAAGGACGTGGACCCTCAGCTGTGTAGGCAGTGCCCTCTGCTGGTCACTAATCATGTGCATCAAGACTCTTCCGAAAAGGAAGTTGAAAAAAAAATTACCCTTATTACCCTAAAATAAGCATTCAATTCTAGACTGGGTATTAAATTTATTTTTCTAAGTCTAAGGTATAATATTAAGGGAATCAGGGGTATTTTATTTGTAATACCTAAGTCAGTTTATCACATGACTTTGATTATGGCTAACATAAAGATTTATAGCAGAATTTAAAAAAATTGTTATGTAGAAATACAACTTTCTATAAAATAATTATTTGAATAGCAAAAAATATAATGATGAGTTTCCTTTAAATATCCACTACTCATAGGGATGCTTAAAATGTTTAATTGTTATTCTACTCATATTAAATGCTTATAATAATTCGATGTAAACACACAGTTTGGATATACCTCTATTAAGAAAAAAAAATCTAGTTCTCCACATGTTACTGTAAGTCTTACAAGGAAACCAAACCGAGATTGGTTGAGCAAGGCTTATTATAACATGGAGAAGAGCTTCTTCAATGCCTCCTGCCCCAGTTAGAACCAGTCTGGGCACTGGACCAGCGTTGAGGTGGTAGGTGAGTAACAAGTAGCTCAAATTGTGGGGCTCAGGTAATAGCGCTGATGAATCTGATATCTATACCTGGAAACCACTCTTTCTGAATAGCTCCAATTTCCTATTGAGGAAACCAGGGGCAAGGCTTCTGAACTCCAGTTTTTTTCAGAGGATAGTTGATAAGAATATTCTCCCTTTACTTATTACAGGTACAAATCCTGTGTAACTTAGACACCTTTCATTAAAGACCAGAAAGCAGGGCAATCTATTCTGGTCCTGTACCTCTTGGGGAAAGTATCACCTTTTACTGCCTCTAGAGTAATCATGGAAACATTGATCATAATGCATATATTGAAGCTAGGAAAGGAGAGAGCAAGGACTAGTCACTCACAGTGGTTTACAAATGACAGATCTTAGTGAATATTATCCATTGCTCCAGTGTGCATACATAACCACTAGTTCAACTGTTAAAGAGACTTCCAGTCACACACTGGAGGGGAAAAAACGCCAGAGCAATGTCAAGTAGAATAATTAGAGAAAAACAGCATACTAGACTCCGTTCTGACCACAAGTCCCTGGATATGGCTGCCATTGACGTGAGTGAATGAAATTCATGCCAGTAGAAACAAAGTCGGGCTCACAGAGAGTTGCCTTAACTCCAGTTAGCAGAGTTGTAGGGGAGTCAGTCAGTCATTCAGTCAACATTTTCCTTCACTTAGTGTGTAAAATCAGAATTAGATAGTGTTAAGATTTTTTTTAAAGAAAGCAATGAACACTTACTTGTGGAGCATAAGGAATAACATGGAGGACATTAGGAGAAGGAAAAGAAAAGTGAATTGGGGGAAATCAGAGGGGGAGACGAAGCATGAGAGACTGTGGATTCCGAGAAACAAACTGAAGGTTTTGGAGGGGAGGGGAGTGGGGATAGGTGAGCCTGGTGGTGGGTATTGTGGAGGGCACATATCGCATGGAGCACGGGCTGTGGTGCATAAACAATGACTCTTGGAACACTGAAAAAATAAAATAAAATTTAAAAAAATAAAATCACCATATCCATCCCTTAAAAAAAGAAAAAAGAAAAAAATGAAATGAACAAGAAGAAGCTGTGATTTTCATCCCCCTAAACCTGGGATACGACAGGTATATCTACATACTGTGTAGTACAAATGTGTGTGCATTTGGGAGTATGATAGATACATGTGTAGCAGAAACACACACACTCATGAGCAATGTGTCCTTCAGAAAACCTTTGGAGATTTAAGTTTCTGTAAAAAGAAGGGATTTTCTGTAAAAAGAAGGCATTTAGGCTAGTTAACTGTGTTTCTTATAGGTCTAAAATTCTAGGAGTCTGGATATTCAGCTGGTTTTACTTGTGTATAAAAATGTTTTTGAAGAGAGATTGAGAAATTTTGGAATTGGCAGAATGATGAAAATTGGCCAGATCTCCCTTAAGGAAGTTTAATGAGGAAATGGATCTTGTTTGTGTAGATGCTTATCTAAATTTGGCACCTAATGTGTAAGTTATCTTCTGATAACTGATAGAAATGTTTTCTTTAGATTTTTTTTTTCTGAGTTGGCAAAGCCTTACATAGAGTTTTAAAAGAGAGGAAGAGCTGAGTTTGAGAGGATTGAATTGGGTATAACTAGGGAAATCACAAGGTTTAGAGTTTTAGAGTGGGAAGGTCACTTGAGATTAATGAATGTAGTTTTCAACCCAAGCACAAATCCTGTCCTGAAGAGTTTTGATAAGTTTTAGGGTGAATACATGCTCAAAGTAGGATAATATAATAGATATTAAATATTTGAACACGAGTCAGAGTCAGCCAGATAAATAAAGGTGAAAAAGAAACTCTAGAGAGAGCACCATGACCAAAGGTGAAAGGCTATAAAAAAGCATGGGGGTGAGGAGACATTACAGGCATTTCTGTATTACAAAAGGAAATAGTGGCACATGTGACTGGAGAAAAATGGTATTTGTGTCATATTATGTGTTGAGCTAGGAATCTTTGGATTTATTCCATTACCAGTAATGGTTTTAAACAAACTAGTGGTACAGTTAGATTTACATTTTCGATAGAGCAGCCCGGGTACAACATGGAGAATGTATTTGAAGGTGGCTGGACTAGAAGCAGGCTCTTTCATAGAGATTATTAGAGCTAGGATCTAGGGCAGGGTAGAAGTAATAGGGGAGAAGGAGAAAATAAAGAATAGAAATTTTTGGAAAATCAAATCAGCAAAATTTGTTTAATTGCTTGCTTTTCAAAAATAGTGGAGAAGACCTACGATTTTTGGTTTGGGTAACCATTAACATAGGAGGGAGAAAAAAGGGTGGTAGATGAAGATGAAAGGGAATATGGTAAGTAAGAACATGGCCTTGGGCAGATTGAATCTGAGTTGCATGTGGGATATCTATGTAGGTCTAATTAATGCCCTGTTAAAGGGGGAGGGGGGCAGAGACCGAAGAAATTGATACTACAATCAAAGACTGAACAGTGCCCAAATAAAAGGTTTGAATTATTTGATAGGATTGAGTTTAGATAAGTTCATGAAAAGATCAAATTATAGGTAAAACATACAACTTTTATTTTTCAGTGCATCTGAATTTTTTGAGCAATTTAATCCCTCCCACTACTTAGTAAAAATCTTTAGCATATTGTAAATATTCAAGTAATGGTGACTATAACTATTATTACTAGTTAGAATTTAACATCACCTTGGGATTGGAGAAAAAAAATGGGATGTAAAAATTCTTGTTTCTTCTAAAATCAGAGTCCATAATACTCCATGTATGAATTATGAAATTAAATCATGTTCTCATGATTAAGTATCTGATAGGTTAAGAAAGAGAAAAATAGACAGAGCTAGGTTAAGAATGGAGAACATTTCTGAAACATATGGACTTGTTTGGTTTTGAAAGTATTGCACAGAAGCACATGGAGGTCTGAAAAGGCAGGTGGGGATGGACTAAAAAAGGACTCATGTGAAGCCAAGGAATATGGACTTGATCTTGTAGGCATTGACTATTTAAACATGAAGAAGAGACTTGAAGAGATATGAGTTGTTCTGATTTTGATGATGGCATCTGTGTAAAGACATACGGAAGCATGGAGCCGTTATAGTCACAGAAGTTAGAGACTAAAGCAGTGGTAATGGAGCAGGAGCGTAATGGAGGAAAAAACCTAGAACCAATGTCGTCTGACCCAGTGTAGTGATGGGTGGAAGACAAGTTACAATACTCTGAGGCTTCTAGCTTGATGTAAAATAGTCTCTTCACGGGGAATGTTTACTTCACTTTCTTCAAACTTTGCTGTGAAACATTTCATCTATTTTTTTTTTTTTATGAGGTAGATGAATGATTGGCACTTTTAATCTTTGGGTTTCCCATTACTAGATAACTAAATGCAAATCATACCATTGTTCTCACTGATTTTCACAGGTAATATTAATCCTGAACTAAATATTATCCTTCTTGGTAGAAGATATTTATTATTGCTTTTTTCATCATCTTGTTTCCATTAACATCACTGGTGACACTTTTGGTTGTAATGCTTACATTTATTAATATTTGTTTAATACAGGTATATTTAGAAGTGGCTCTGGGTTAAAGTTAGCAATATTAGAACAAAAATATTTCAAAAAAAATCTATGCTCTATAAAGCAGTGATTGTCTGGAAATGCTATGAGGATGCATGATATTTTAGTCACTAATTCTTTTTAATTGGAATGCAAGCTGGTGCAACCGCTCTGGAAAACAGCGTGGAGGTTCCTCAAAAAGTTGAAAATAGAACTACCCTATGACCCAGCAATTGCACTACTGGGTATTTACCCTAAAGATACAAACGTAGTGATCCGAAGGGGCACGTGCACCCGAATGTTT